>BDUI01015573.1:29866-41553 GCA_002335545.1 Apodemus speciosus
CTTTGGCTCTGGTGGTACAATGTCTCGGTCTGTTTGTGTTCTTCTCGAGGTTATTTTGGGGGCCAGGGCAGGGGGTGATCCAGAGGTCAGAGGAAAGCCAGTTTGCTGGAGTCGGTTCTCTGTACCCTGTGAATTTAGGTCCTTGGGCTTGGCAACAAGTGTTCTCCCTGCTGTGCCATCTGGAGGTTCAGCCTTTGCAGAACTGGTGTGTCATGGGGGTTGGCCTCCCTTTGCAGGTGGCTGCCACACTCAACAATCTGGCTGTACTGTACGGCAAACGGGGTAAATACAAGGAGGCAGAGCCGCTGTGCCAGCGGGCACTGGAGATCCGAGAGAAGGTGCCCACCTCCTTCCTCATCTTCCCGGCCCTTCCCACCTTCCCCTTTATGGGCTTCTTCCCCTCTTCCCGCTTTTCCTTCTCCTCCTCATGCACACGAACGCACATAACCATTGTTCATCGGCTCCTTCACGCGTCCTCAGGTCCTGGGCACCGACCATCCAGATGTGGCAAAGCAGCTGAACAACTTGGCCCTCCTCTGTCAAAACCAGGGCAAGTACGAGGCAGTGGAGCGTTACTACCAGCGGGCACTCGCAATCTATGAGCGCCAGCTAGGGCCGGACAACCCTAACGTAGCTCGGACCAAGAATAACCTGGTAAGGAAGGAAGAGACAGGAGGGTGGGAGTCGGGGGAGGGAAAGGCCTCCCACGTGRGTCCTGGACTCAGAAAGCATCAGAATGGAGCACGCTCCTTGGCCGCCTTGGTGCCTGTCTCTAGGCCGCCTCTGAGGACAGAGGGTCTGCTTTATTCTGCTGCCAGAGGTTCCCAGTCGGACTGGGAGTTGGGCAAGAATAGCTTTAACCCCTCAGCAAGAACAGGTTGAATGAGTAGGGTCTCTGGAGACAGGCACCAAGAGGTGGAGCTGCCGGAGTCTGCCTGAGACCTGCCTCCTTCCATCTCTTGCTCCTGGTTTCTGTTGCTGCCTCCTAGGCTTCCTGTTACCTGAAGCAGGGCAAGTACTCTGAGGCTGAGACRCTATACAAAGARATCCTGACCCGTGCCCATGTGCAGGAGTTTGGATCTGTGGATGGTGAGTGGTAAGGTCTGGGRGCAGGGCTAGATCGGGGACCACACACAGGTTATAGGGACAGCTACGCCCCTTCRGGCTGGCTCTTCGGGCCTGTGKGTTCTGGAACCCCACATAGTGTCCAGGTCTGTTCTCTTACAATAYCCTCACGCACTATCTCATCCTCAGATGACCACAAGCCGATCTGGATGCATGCTGAGGAGCGGGAGGAGATGAGCAGGGTGAGAGGTACCACCCTGGCCTGTCTGCYGGCGCTGGCCTCCCAGGGCCTCAGCCTGTCTCAGTGACTCACTCCCTTGCCTGGCCCTCAGTGCACAGTGCCCTTCCCGACCCAGTCTGCACCTTAGCCCGTGCCCACCCGCCTTCTAGCATCTTTCTGTTCTCACCTCCAGAGCCGGCCCCGTGAGAGTGGCACGCCCTATGCAGAGTAYGGAGGGTGGTACAAGGCCTGCAGAGTGAGCAGGTGAGCTGCCAGGGGTCAGAGGTRGAGTCTCCGAGGCCCCTATGGCCAGCCTCCTGATCCCAGAGGCTTCTTCCCTCCGACTTTCTCAGCCCTTTCTCTGCCCCTCTCCTGTCCTTTTCCGTTCTTTTGTTTTGTAGCACTTAGATGTGTGCACGGCCYGTGTGTGCTTGGCAAGTGCTCTGCTGCTGGGCTGCGTTCCCCATCTCTATCCTTCTCCCTGCAGCCCCACGGTTAACACTACGCTGAGAAACCTCGGGGCTCTGTACAGGCGCCAGGGAAAGCTGGAGGCAGCGGAGACCTTGGAGGAATGTGCCCAGCGCTCCCGGAAGCAGGTCAGAAGCCAGCGGTGCATCTCTAACCCTGGTGCTTGGGAGGCTGAGGTAGAAGGGAGTTCCAGGCTAGCCATGGTCTTTACTAAGATCCTGTATCGCGGATGGCTAGCTCAGTAATTAAGAGCACTTGCTGTGCTTGCCCTNAGCCCAGAGCACTCTCTTCTTCATTTCTCAGCCCCTTGAATTCTGATTCCTTCTAACTTCTGTTTCCTTGAAGGCAATCTGCCAACCTGCTCTACCCAATGGCCTTGCACTAAAAAGCTCACACTTTTGAGTCCACCTGAAAACCCCCCTTTAGGTAAGATCAGCTTTGAGCTTAGTTCTTTTCAGCTGTGAAAGCTTTGGTGGCAGTACAGACTTCGGAATCTGAGCGCCACTTCTGTGTATCAGCTGGGTGACCTTGGACCTCAGGTCTCATGCTCTTGGTTCCCTTACCTATAAAACAGCAGCCCAGGCTGGGAAAATGTCTCAGTGGTACAGCACTTGCCTGTAAGTGTAAGGGACAGAGAGTGGAGCCACAGAACCTATGCAAATTCCACAGATGCTAAACTAGTGAGGAAGTCCACCTGCAATCCCAGTGTTTGGAAGGTGGAGGCAGGGGATGCTCAGAGAAAGTGAGACTAGCCAAAGCAGTGAGCTCTGGCTCCAAAGACCCTGCCTCAAATAATTAAAATGTAGAGCAAATGGAGGAAGACTCCATAGGCGCACACATAAATATATGTGCCTATGCACCCATACAAACATCCCCACGTGTGTTTGAGCATGCATACATACATGCACAGACTAAAAAGGAGTTATGTTTACCTCATGACGATTCTGCTGTTATCCGATATCCAATAGTAATCAGATATCCAGTAGCAGTTGATATCTAGAATACACTGTTGAAAAATGTTAACTATTTCTGAAAGTTGCTTAATAACTGCTTCCTAACTTTGTAACTAGAAGCTCACTCATACCCCTTGATCAGTCCCAGCCCCGCGGCCCACRGATAACATTGTCCCCTATGTCACTGAAAAGCTGAGGCCCTCGSGCATGCCCCTGACTCTCCCAATCTTCCCTACTTCCGTGTGGTTCGCCCATTCTGGTTCCCTTTCCTCCAGTCTGGAAAGGCTCAGCACTTTCCCCCAGTTCACAGTCAGAGCCTTCTCTTTGACGCCCCCCCCATGCTCCCATGACTGCCCTTCCYCCTATTTTTGGTCCTGGTTTAAGTGTTTGAAGCTGAGTGAGGCCAGCCAGGGCCATTTTTGTATCAGGTACCAACAATGAGTTCCTAAAACCCCTACTGTGTGCTTCAGAGCAGCCCCCAAATGCCAAGAGCTGCCAATCCTCCCGGGAAAGAGAAACCAGAAATTGCTCGAAGCACAGGAGTCCAGAGGGTACRGAGGGGGTATTTGCATGCCTACYATGTGAGAATGGTGCACTAGATACCAGGCAGGGTGTAGCAATCAGACATGGCCCTGCCTTCCAGAAGCCACCAATCCAGTGGGAAAGTGGTGACTCTTCACCATCTGGTTTTTTTCCAGCCTTTCGGATGATAAATGGCTAGCAGCCACGCCCTAGCGCCAGCTCTAAGCCATAATAGGGGACCACAAACCAGCTCTCAGCCCATCCCGACCGCCAGGGACAGCTTTGCATTGGGCAGCCTCTAAAAGCCAAGTGACCAATAACGTTCTACTTCAACAGCCTCGTGGCCACAGCTGGGCCACGTTGCCAGCCCAAACAGGTCCTCGTTCTAAGTATCTTAGTCCAAGCTTCTCTGAGCATAAATACCAGTCTCCGCCTGACTTGTAACTCTGAAGTTAAGGCAGCGAACATAGCTCTCATYGCAGCCTCAAGCAATGATGCTTTCTTTGACAGCCGTGACACGGACCAGGACAGGGATAGCAGGGGAGGTGAAGTAGGGAAGACGGCTTCTCAACAGAGGCTCTTAGGCAGGGCTCAGACATAGGAACAGACAGGGCAAAGAGCAGGAACATGGCCGCCAGACTGCCGTGAGCATGCGCAGTGACCAGCTTTCCAGACCTGGAGCGATGCCTGGGCATCTCATTAGAACTCCCTAGAAATAGCAAAGCTGCCACAATTAGCCCCACTATAGAGATGAACAAAGTGAGATTCGGGGTAGTTGGAAGCTTGCCCAGAGCCAGCCAGTGCTTTTAATCCTGGGCCTTAAGCCGAGATACCAAAGCCACAACTGTGAAGAAACTGCTGATCCTCAGCTCCGCGCAGAGACACAGGTCAAAGGGGAAGGATGCACAGCCCTCAGCCCAGCCAGTCGCAAGGCGCCGGGTGATGCGCCTGCAGCGATCTGAAGAGAACCGCTCAAAGCAGCTCTCTGCTCCCGCCAGGCCAGCTGCCGCCRGCGACAACTCTCAGTCTGCACGGACAAAGTTGAACTCAGTTGATGGCAGCAAGAGTGTGTCAGCTGTGATCTGGGCTCTGCAGAGCCCGGGGTATCACATGGAAGATTCAGCAGACAGGCGAGGGGAAAGAGACATTTACAGATGGGAGAGGATCGGAATTGGCCTAACTAAGGGAACCCAGGCCCGCCGTCACATGGAGCAGCGCAATTAGAGTTTATCCAGACACAGATGCCAGGCTGCCAGGGTTCAAATGCCGGGCAGACCGCATTCTCCACTCTCCTGCGATATTTCCTNTCATACATCGTTAACATATGCTAATTAAAAAGTCTTGGGGAAACAAAAGTTCACACAGGTTTCCCACCTCAACTTCCTGCAAGCAGTGTGGCCCAGAGAAGGTGACCTCATCAGCCTCAGCCTGAAGTTTTCTTGATTCATGAGAAGAGGCAAAGTCTTGGCCATAAACACKCAGAAAGTCTAGGAATGGCCTCACGGGCAAGCTCTGGGCGCTGGGAGGATCCTTGCTCCCACTGCCCACAGAAGTTAGTAACATTTGTTTTATCAATAGAAATTATCGAGACGTAGTGTGGTGGCTGTAGTCACCAGGGTAGTCAGAGATGAGTGCTACCAGGTGCCAGGCTCTGGGAGGTGGTTCCCATCTCCACCTTACAGACAGGGACACTAGCCCTCTCTGCCAGCCTCCTAGAAGTGTGGCTTGTCCACACCAAGGTGGTTGAGTATTTAATATACACCAGATCTCAAAGACATAGGAATAGCATGAATGTCCAATACTTTACCAATAATGTTATATTGATTACACATAGAAAAGATCTTTTAGCTGCAGCCAAAAGATGCCATTAAAGTTAATTTTGCCTGTCTCTGTTCACTTCTTTAGTATGTGGCTACAAAGATATTCAAAAGCGTATCATGTGGACTGTCTTATAATCTATTTGTTTCTGCTTCCCTCGCATTGGAGATGGAAGCCAGGGCCTCCTACATACTGTTCAGACGCTTTGCCACAGAGTTGAAACCCAGCCCCGCCTGCACTCCTTTTCTGCTTGACCAGGCTGATCTAGATTCTGGGCCAGCCATCATCTGCCCCAGACCAGAGCTGACAGGGGAAATTCTGTATCAGCAATGGCCAAATCCATTTCTCTGTGTCAATATGGGGAAACCGAGGCGCACACAGAAAGACCTGCAAAAGGCAAGCACCCAACATAGTACCATTCATTCATTCAACAAATGCTTACTGAAGCCTGATGACATGCTCTGCGCTCCAGGGCATACATACAACAGGAAACAAAGTTGAGGGCCATGGTGTTCCCCGGGGCTCTCCCTGCTGCCATGTTCAGGACAGGGTGAGTTCCTCTGAGGGGTCTTGCCTGACCCATCTCCCCCAGTGGGGTCAATTACAGATCTCTCGGCATGCAGGTGGCTGCTCCAGATCTAACAAGGAAAAGCCTCCTCCGAAGTCCCTGGCAGGTCCAACCGCAGCACCACAGTCAGCTGCAGCCGCCCAGCGGGTACAGCACAGTGGCCTGGGGCTGCCTCTGCTAACTTGCACATCGAGTACATTACCGCAGATTTATGGCAAAAATTATCCTCTCTCTCGGCTCCATTTAAAGCCGTTTGGAGCGCGCTCCCATCCCCGATTATAAATCTAATTGCACATTCCAAACAGACAAGCGCTCATTAAGCTTTAATTATGCACATGTTGTTTTCAACAAACATTTTCATTTGGCCGCTGCGAGGGGGAACAGTGCCAAGGGGGGCTGCGGGCCTGGCTGCGGCTGCAGGGGGCCAGGGTTGGGAAGTGGGTCAGGGTGTGGCCAGATGAGGTTGGCCAAGGGGCAGGGCTGGGAACCCATCAGGCGGAGCTCACGGCTTTGTGGCATTCTGCCTGGGACGCCCATGAGAATCCTAACATATGTGTGCCCAGCTGGCCCCAGCTGTGTCCCTAGCATCCCCCTGGTCCAGCCTAGGCAAGTGCCAATGAGCCTCGCTGATGATGGGGGGGAAGGGAAAATAGGGATCCCCTAACCCTGTCTCACCCATCCCCCACAGTGCAGCTGGTACCCATGCTCCTCAGCACCAGCCCTGCCCCCCTTCATTCAAGGACACCCCCCCCCGCCCCCGTGTGACACTGGCTGAATCCTTTTCTGTCRAACCCTGAAGAAGACTCCAACTTCTTGTTTCTTAGTTTCTGGACAGGGTCTTGTGAATTAGCCCATGCTGACCTTGAACTCGCAATAATCCTTCTGCCTTGACATCCCAAGTGCTGGGATTATAGACGTGCACCACCCCGCCATGTCTACTAAGAGTCAAAATTCCTTGAAGTAGAACTCAAAAAAGCACTTGGCAATCTGCCAGCCAGCCCAACCATCCAGCCTGGGCTTACCATCATCCAGCCTGGGCTCATGCTACAACAAAAGACGCCCACAGCCCTCTTTTGCCCTAAGGTGGCTCAGGTTCCAGCATGCACCCAGATCTCTGCATACTGGGACTGTGTCTCCTCAGTAGCTCCCTTCTTATGTTTCTCTGCACAGCTGGTACCTAGACAGTTTCTACACTGTCCCTCCAGAAGCCATGCCTCGGCCAGACTGGCTGCCCCCACATGCTGGAGACATTTATAAAGTAAGATATCTATTGGACAGGAGTGTCCTAAGTACCTAGGACCGACCTCCTATTGCGGGTGACTTCCAAGGAAAAAAAGGGAGACATCAGTTCATTATGTGGCTACAGAGAAAAACTTTTGCTTTCTCCGTGTCTTTATCTGTGTCTGAAAAGACTAAACAAACTCTCTGGGCCCTTTGTTGGCCCCTAAGGTCCCTTCTCCTTCCTGTCTGAAGAGGGCTGAAGAACGGGGACCCGTCCTTGCAGGGCTGCCAGGGATCACCAGGCAGGTAGAGGTGCAGAGGTGCCTAAGTGGTACACATTCAGACATTGGAGGTCAGGATGACAAGACCCCCCCAAAACCTCACAAGAGATTTTATATTCAACACACACACACACACACACACACACACACACACACACACGAGCACTGAACTTATACTAAAAGCCAGAGTTTGCTCAACATCTAGGACCCAGCTACAGGTGGGTGCTCACTGTGAAGTGCTTCAGGGAAGCCAGGAAGGAGGATCCTGTCATGGGGCATGTACAGCCTGTCCCAAGGAGGCTCTGGAGCCAAGACGGCCTTGAGATGGCCCAGCTCAGAGCAGGGAGCCAAATGCTGTTTTCAAGAGGGCCAGTTATCAGATCCAGGGCTCCTCCTTCACCCMAAGTCATAGGCAGCGTGAGGCCGGACTGTGAGGCAGGAGCAGGCAGGATGAATGTCTTGGAAAGACTGGGCAGATCATGTGCTCACATTAAGTAATTTGCACAACAGTGACATAGAGCTTGCTGCATGGACGTGCCCAGAGTAACTCATTTGATCTTCTGAAACCCAGAAGGTAAGTAGCCATGATCCAGGCTGTCATTCCACGGGGAAGGAACGTGAACACGCTTGTCCAAGGCCGCATGGCTAGGAAATGGGAGATGCGTAGTTCGAACTCAGAGCCCATGCTCCAACGAGCAGGCTAAGCCTTTTCTGTGTTCTTGGCCCCGTCGTTCCCTGGAGGCCGGCTGTGGTTAGCAGCCTAGAGCCCTAGGCTGCCCAGAATTGCCAATATTTGTGCCTGACAATGATCTATCTTCTGTGCGGTTGGGAACAAGTCCCAGAACGGATTCTTGCCAGAGACAATTAACTAAAAGCCACAAGAGCCCTGTGTCGGGTGGGACACTGTGGGGGTGGGGGAGGGAAGCCGAGACAATGAACGGCAGATGATCTGGAAGATATTTTCTGCCCAGTGCTGCAAAACAAGCCCCTCAATCGTGCCACAAAGGGCTGGCATTGGAAGGGAAATATGTCAAGACAGTGCTGAGTGTTGGATTGTGGGGCGGTTTTAAAAAGGGAGAGGGAGAAAGTCCTTTGAAATTGTAATTTGACCTAGAAAGGCTTTTCTGGGTCGCCTGAACCTGCCACTTGTGCGTCTAACCCCAAAGAGGGCAAATACAAAGTTTCAGGATCACTTCCCTCTTTCCAGCAGCCACAGAGGACGGCATGTTTGTAAACACTGCTGATAGATATTTAAGCGCTGGGTTGTTATCTGCCTTCGGACTACCACCAGCTAGAGAGGATATTGGCAGCATCTCTAAAAGCCTGCAGACCCGGGTTCAAGTCCAGGCTCTTCGCTCAGCTGCTGTGTGGCTATGAGCAAAGATCTTGGCTCTCCTAACCTCAGATTCCTCCCCTGTAAAACGGGAGCAGCATTTAGAAGCAGGCATGGTAGTACACAGCAGCAATCCTACCATTAGAAAGCCTGAGGCAGGAGGATCTGAGTTCAAGGGCAGCCGAGGCTACACAGTAAGACCCTGTCATATACAAACCATCCCTTCATGTAGGTAATGTCCTAGGCTAGGGGCCACCCTCCTGTTCTTTACCACTGAACCCTTATGCCCCAGATCTCAGTTCTCTCCTGGAGCCCCAAGGAAGCCATGGGGCTGGAGATTGTCTTAACAAGCCTTTTATCCCTCAAAAAAAAAAAAAAAAAAAAAACAGAGCTGTAAACTGCCCCCTATAGCATAGGCCATACCTAGGAGTTACTCTAATCTCTCTTCACAATGACACAATTTGGCTTAGGTGAAGTCCCAAGATGTGAAGGCTGGTCACACTTCAAACTTCTCTGCATTCCACTAGGTAAACAAAAGATAAGGCAGGTAGATGTCCCTTGGCTACTGGCAATATCATATTAAGAGTTATCGCCACCACACTGGTGGATCACCAACCCCACCACCACCCCGAGCCTCCAGAATGATCCACATATGGCCCAGTTACTTTCAGAGCTCAAAGGTTTCTCCTAAGCCTTGACTTGAGCACTTGTGACATTATAAGCCAGGTGAAGCTGTAAGGGACACCTGAAATACAGAACGGATCTCCAGGGAAGCCCAGGGCTACAGGACATCCTGACCCTTAGAAATAGGGAGGTATCAGGCTGAGGACTGGCCACAGAAATGCAAGTGATACACACCTGTCAGGTAGCGAGTTGGAGTGAGCCAGAGGTACAGCACTTGGGGTGGGGTGAGACACCTGGTGTGCGTGTGTCTGTTTGTGTGTGCGTTAGGGAAAGATGTCTACCTCCACGTCACTGAAGTGGTTTCCAGTGCAAAATGGGAGAGATGGGACCAACGATCACCAAGGAGAACCTCGAGAACAATTTCCGCAATATTCACAGAACGGCGACCAGGAGCCTGCTTTGGTGAGAGGGTGAGATGTTTTTGCAGAGTGGCTCGCAAAGTCAAGGAGGTAGTGACATACATGAGAGAACATGTGTGTGGAACCAATGCCATGACCTCTGGAGGGACCAGCACATGTGTGATGCCCATGTGTTCATATAGGCAAGACACTCATACATGTAAAATAAAATAATCTTAACAAATTAAAAAAGAACAAGTATGTGTGTACTCGTGTTTGTGTGTGCATGGTGGGGATGGATATCTCCCTTAACTGCTTCCTTCCTTAGCATTTGAGATAAAGACTCTCAGTGAAACCACAGCTTGGCTAGGTTGCCAGGAAATCTCCCAGGGTCCCCCATCTCTGTCTCTTCAGTGCTAGAGATCCAGGTAYGGACCAACACAYCTATTTTTTTAAATGGGTACTGAGGATTTGAACTCAGGACCTCATGATTGCATGGCAAGCACTTTGTAATCGAAGCACGAAGCATCTCCTAGTCCCTGAATAACGATCTTAAAACAGAGGAACAAATTTGTAATGTTAGCCCCAGCGAGATGAGGCGTCAGGCGTAGGGGGCGTGCCCTCTGTGCCAGGAGCCATGCGATGACCTTTGCAACAGCTCTGGGAGCAAGATGGCGCCATCACATTCCTCAGAGGAGAAAACAGCAGACTGTCATCTGCAAGCTGCGGGGTCACACAAATGGACTGTGGCAAAACCAACTCATAACTGCCAAAGGTCGCGCTCGGGGCAACTACTTTATTTTGTCTTCCTTTTGGAAACAAAGAGATAAGGACCAATTATTTAATATACGCAAGACACCAGGCTCGTCCTGTTAACGGGTACACTGAAGTAGAGAACCACCACGAGCCACCATCCTTAAGCACTGCAGATGGGTTAAGAGTTAAGTACAGAAAGCTACGCTGGGGGGAAACAATTAGAGGAGAGAACACAATGTTTATCAGATCCATGGAGGCGGGGTGACTTCCTCAGCCCTTGAAGCAATCATGGAGGGAGAGATTGACAGGCTCAAATATACACGCATTAATATCTTCTGTGGAAGGAAGCACAATAAAACTGAAATGAAAAGGACATCAGACTAAGAAAATATCAGCACCAACGACGACGAGACTGTTAATATATACGAGGTAGAAATGGCTCCGTCACCTTCAACAGAACGCAAGATGCCGAGAGACAAAAAGACGTGAGATTCAAACAGGAAAGTCACCTGACAGGCAACATTCCAAGAAATAGATGCCTGGCGAGAACTTACGCTTGATTCAACGGCGATGAAGAAGCACACGTGACCCAAGCTGGCAAGTGTGGAACTGGCCTGTTTTACATCACACAGGAAATAGCTTTAGCTGACTGGAAAGCAATATGGTGGTCGCCAAATGGTCAGACAGCAGGGGGAGTACCCAAGACCCCAATCTGTATCTGAAGCCATTCCCCCCTCATGCTGCCCAACTGCCTCAAGGACACCCGGGTATCCATGAGGCACAGGCAGCCTTTGTCCAACGATGGGCACTGGAGCAGGAGTTCAAATCAGGGTGAGTGACAGGTTTGCTGGAGACTTGACAGGGGCTAAGCACGAAGGAGGTAGTGCAGGGATAAGGAGACAGGTGACAGCGGGAAAAGAGACAAGAGGGAGGGTTGGGAATGAGCCATGCCCAGGCCTGTGAGTGAAAAGAGAAAGAATAGCCCATTCAGGGGTGGAGGAGATGGGCAGGGAGGGCAGAAGTGCATGGAGACAGACAAGCCGAGAGAAGGGGCAACGGGGCTGAAATGGGAGAATGGACAGAAAAAGCCAGCATCCGAGCTGGGTTTCAGAAAGTAGTTATGCATCATCAGGAGGAGAGAAGAACCCGTCCATGAACAAGCAGAAGGGGCTGTGGTCCTAAATGGGGCCAGGAGGAGTCCAAGTCTCCATTGCACACAGAAGAAACCCTGGATAAAGCACCAGTGAGCAGAGGCTGGAGGATGGCTCAGTGGCTTGGCAAAGTGCTTAGAAGCATGAGGACCTGAGTCTGATCCCTAGACGCCACAAAATAGCTGGCTGTGGCAGTACATGCCTGTAACCCCAGGTCTGAGGAGACAGACACAGGGAGATCTCTGGAGCCACCTGGCCAGCCTTGCCCAATGGTGAGGGTCAGTTCGTTGAAAGGCCCTGTCTGAAAAA
>BDUI01015575.1:3473-16416 GCA_002335545.1 Apodemus speciosus
TGAGCACAGTTGGTCACCTAGAGTTGGGCCACTACTCTGACTTATGACTTCTCTGATGAGCAGTTTTGGCCCTGGGCTCCATTGGCCTGAAGAGACAGTTTCAAAGTGATACTTTTCAGCTGAGGCCTATTCCATCCTTCCCTCTGCTTTCACAGGTCTTGGATAGACAACCTCTGCTTGCTCCATTTATCTTTTTGCAGGTTTCTAGCCCCATCTAGGTGTCTGCTTCTAGGAGGACAAGAACTGACATATGTAACCATGAAGTGTCAACAACACAGTAGGTATTTTCCAGATATCCTCCCCTGAGTTCTTTCCGGCTGAATGAGGGAGCCACTGAGGTCTGTGCCTTGGCCAAACTCCCCAACTACCATGCATCAGCCTTAACCAGAGCACTTCTGTTCTGCTCTGCTCATTTGTTTCCTCTCTCTACTGAGCTCCCTGAAGGTAAGAACAGTATATTACCTTATCTCTAAACCAGGTATTGGGCAATTCAGCTCATGATACTCTGGGTCACGCATCCCCCTCCTATATCTCTGTTTCTCTCTGTCTCTGTCTCTCTCTGTCTCTCTCTCCCTTCCCCCTCCCTCTCTGCACATAATACAATTCTAAATGTTTTTGTGTATGCTTACAGTTTGTTGAATAATGAATGTCTGGAAGTGCAACTGACTTGTGGAGCTCTTCTGTAACATACACAAGGCCTTGAGTTCAATCCTCAGCATCACAAGAAAACAACAGCAGCAAAGACCATCATGGGTTGGGAGTATCGTTTGGTGTTTAAAGTGCTTGCCTAGTATGCACTAAGCCTAGGTTTGCATCCCCTGCACCAAATTAACTGATTGTGGTGGCACATGCCTATAATCCCAGCATGCTTTAGAGGTAGGGGGAAAGGGAGCAGAAATTCAAGGTTATCCTCAGCTACATAGAAAGTTTAAAGCTAGGTTGAGCTTCATCATGAGACATTGGAGAGAGAGGGGGGAGGGAGAAAAGAAAGGAAGGAAGAAAGAGGGAGAGAGGGAGAGAGAGAGAAGAAAAAGTAGGAAGCTAAGCACAGGACTGAAAAATGTGGATCTAAATGAACATAAGCACTAGAGAAACTTTTCAGAATCAAGAAAGAAAAGAGAAAGGAGGAAGATTTAAAGGGCAATTTCCACATTGTTCTTGGGTTTCCAAAGTCTGGATTCTGTGGCCTGGCCATAATTCTTAAGTTTCATGAACCAAAACACATGCAACTCAGTCTTTTGAACAATCCTTTTCTGGTTTTAATGAAAACCTATCATTTTCCTCACAAATGGAAGAATGAAAGATGCTGAGAAAATGGAATCTGCTTTAGGGCAAGTTAGTTCCCAACCCTCCTGGGCCACCTCTCTTAATCAGATATTGTATGGTTTCAGAACACCAAAGCCTCCAGACCTAGCAAAAGAAAAGGGCTATCAAGTCAGGAAATGGGGGTGGGGGGAGTTCAGAAGCCCCAGGGGGCATGCAACACAAGCAGGTCTCCAGAGAAACAGCAGCCAAACTCTGCTAGGTGAAGGCATCAGGGCTTCCTAACCTACTTAGGCACATGTTCTAGCCCATACTTCTGCAAGGTACAACAATCCTGGTGCAAAATGCTTTTCCTCACAGCCAACAAACTGCCCCAACTCCCTACACTCCCAAGTAACAAAATGTAGACGGCCCTGTTTGAGCAGGCCCGTACATACCCTTTGGCTCTTAGCTATGGCCAGAAGGTGTGATCTCAACTTCTGGGAGAAGAAGGATGGGCTGATGAGTAATATGCAGGCAACCTGCTGTAACCATGTAGCCATGCAGTGACTGGCCAGTCAAACCTGGTGCTCGCTGGATCCCTGAGCTACTGTGAAGACTGGAAAGGCAAGCTCCTCTACCCTACTCATTCCTCACAGCTGAACATACTAAGTGGTAGCTGAACTTTCTTTCCTTGCAGAGCCTGTCCAGGTCCATCACACCCCTCTGTCATCTCCCTAGGTTCTTTAAGGCAGCACTCACTGCCTTGCATTTAGCAATACCATGAGCTCTTAACAACAAAAAAAAGACACCACATTTAAACTTTTTAAGGCAAATTCTTCTGTAATTCCCTAATAATAACAAAAATCATTCAAAGCCACTTTACTGAAGGAAAATAAATGTCTCTGCACACACTTAGATCATTTACACCAAATGCCTTTTTAACAACATTTCTCAATGAAAGGTTCAGCAGAGATAATATGAACTCTGAAGCATTTCATCCAGTATTGTTTTGTTTTTAAGTGAACTATTCGAAAGTCAGAATAAGAGTTACTGCAGCATCAGACACTTGTCCAAAAGGGAAGACTACAGGTCAAAGCCACATGTCTCTGGATCTGCTGGCATTTAACTAGATGCAAAATGTCAGCGTGGAAAATGGCCTGCTCAACGCAAATATGAACAAGAGAAGACAGTGTCAGCACGCAAATGGAGTTTCTGCCAGGGAAGGCATTTCCAGCCACAGTCAGGAAACTTGTCTTCTTGTCCCTGCTAACCCTCTTCACTGGGGATGAGTGCAGAGAGCACATTCTTCATGCACAAGAAGGCTGACGTGGAGGTCATGAAGCTAGACTGTATCACTGTCCTGATTCCTAAGTGCAGCCTATTCTGTTCCAAGCTATACTTGCTCTACTCTATTGCTGCTTAGGATGTCATCCATATATAATCAGAGACACTGTCACTTAGCAATGTTCATTTGGTTAAAACACAAAAATCAAGTATATTTCTTCTTCATTCCCCCTCCCTTCAATTCCTCCACACTGAGAAGGTATCTGTGGTAACTTAAATGATGTTTAATGTCCTTGTCCTTCCTCTTCTTGGACATATTTTCCTGCTGGTCCCTTCCCATAGTCACTGCAATCTTTCCCTGGAGTCAGAAGCTCTTCCATCAAGCAGGATGACAGGTGTATGTTAGTGCTGCTTTCTTAGATTCAAATGGCCTCGATATCTCTGCACAGAGAAAGATGACATCTGTGAAAATCCCAGTAGTCCTATCACCCAAAATGTGTACCCCTGTCCTCTGAGGTGGCACTTTAGTGAATCCACTGCAGCAGGAGCAGAGTCTTCTTAGCCAGTTATCCTCAGAAACCTGCTATTCCTGAGGATGACTGACTGGCTCAGACATTTCAATAGACACGTTCCTCCACCAGCCTGGATGACAGCATTTGACAGTCACATTTTTTTTTTTTTTGCCTAGGAGCCAATGAGATGGGCACCTACATCCTCTGCTGGAGCTTGGGGTTTAGAAAGAAATCTGGCTTCACTGTACCATCCAAGAAAATCTTGAAGTGAAGGTCAGTGACACACCAAGTTGCAGGCAAATGCTTACCTATCCTTGGAAAGCAGGTAGGACCCAAGGGCAGCTGACCTGACCAGAGAGAGCATCGGCTGGTACTGTAAACGTCCATATTTAGTCAGAGACATTGGCCCTTAGCATTGTTAATTTTGTCAAGGCTAGGAAGAATGTAGAAAAATAAACAAATAGTTTCAATAAGACAGACCCTCGGCTCCCTTGTTTACTGGTATCTGAGGCAAACTGGATGCGCTCATCATTATGGTTGTCTCCAAAGAAACCTTTTTTGTTCCTCTTCCTATTTCAAATATGTCTAGGCCCAAGTCACACACATACATACACACACACACATACAGCCTGACCAGGCCATGGACCTGTTTGATTTCAGGGTGGGGGACCTGAGGTACAGATTTAAGTGTAGGTAATTTGCACAGGAAGTGATTCCAGAAAATAACCAGTAGGAAGTGGGGGTATCAGACCAGGGGAGGGAGCATATCACTAAAAGACCACAGAATTGTAAACATGTCATAATTGGGGATATATGTCAGCATCCCAGCCTATCCTGCCTTCAGTATCAGGAGGTTGTGGCAAATGCCAAGCATTTACAGGTGGGCATAACAGCATGCACTACCATAAACACTTGGCATTTTCATCTGCTCAAAGTGGCAGGTGAAGAGTACCTCACACTTGATTCATAGCATGGTGTTTGGATGCTGGTCAACCAAAAGATATGACAAATGCACGCCTTTTTCTTTATTTGCCAAACCCTTCCCTTTCTTCCTTTGCAAACTGCCCATGGAAGTCATCTTCACTATTTACCTTTGTGACTGGGCTCGACTAATTAACCCTGGATAGCCCCCGAGCCAAGACAAGCCTATCCAAATGTTCCCTTCAGAGCACTGAAAGGTAGAAATGAACTGGTTTCCTCAAGCGGCCTGGAATTTAAGATGAGAGGTTGACGAGCTCTGGATGGCCAATTCCAGTGCATCAGCGGATGCCTGAGTGGAAGGGAAGAAGATAAGAGAGGACCCTGGTGGTCCCCCTGCTCCTCCCATTGCTCCACTTTCCTGAGATTCTACTGTCTAATGCCTTTTTCTTACAACCCCAAGGTTCCCGAGATTAATATAGTTAGTGTGAGAGGGAGTGCGGGTGATTAGCACAGCATGAATCCTTCAGAAGCAGGATCCCTGCCCCCATGATTAGTTAACAGGTGACACGCAGGGAGTCTGCAGAGGAAGCCCGTCAGGGAACAAGGGAGGCAGATGTGGGTAGAGGAGGAAATCCGGCTATGCTTACCTTCTGAGTCTGTCTTCTCTCCAGCAGCCTTGGCAAACACACAGGGGCTTCACGGAGGAGATGATCTTTCTGAGTTGCCCAAGGGGAAGCAAAAGGCAAAGCCCTTGTATAAACCAGCGTCCAGACTTTGGGTGCAGGTTGGCCTGGGAAAGGAACAGATTTCCGTGAGGCTTCTCTTTTCAGTGGTGGCAAACCATTCAGGGCCATTCGGCAGCTATGGCCTTTCTGTTGGAGCCCTTTTAGGAGCTGAGAAAACCAGTCCTCTGGGGCTACAAGGGAACCCAGTTGGCATATCACAACATCTACCACACTACACCTTAAGGATTCCATCATGGGTATGACACCTCATCTTGTCAACAGCAACCTCTGATTTAGCCAGGAATGGGGACAGATCAAGAGGTTTAGGCCAGCCCAGGCTGCTACATCATCAGACCTTGTTTCAAAATGAGAGTGACTACCAAAACAACAACCTGTAACTGGAGGGTCAGTGCTTTGTGCTCTGTGGACATTAACTTCATTTCTTCCTCCTTGAGACTAAAACTGCACCTCATTTCACACACAGGAGAAATGGAGCTCAGCAAGCTAAGGAACCAGTTCAAAATTATCAAACTAGTAAGTGGCAGAGTCAAGACACAAAGCTCACCTCCCAAGTATAGGGCCAATGGCTAGAGCCTCAGTTAGGATTAGACCTGGTGAAGCAATGAGCCACCCAGGTAGAAAGATTTAGGGTAGCAATCACACTCAAGGGCTGACTCTTAATGTTCCAGCCTTGATATGGATGCCTTCTTAGCATTGTGTGTCCTGGGTACCTGCTCACCTGACCAAAGTCCCATAGCAGTGCTCTGCTATGGAGTCAAAGACATTGGCAAGCTCAAGGATCCTTAGCTGAGGACACTTCCTGGTAGCATTGTTCAATGAGCCTCGCCAGACTCTGCCTTTGAGTCCCCTTTCTAGAATTTTCCATGGCTGACTGTCCCCTTTTGTTTTATTGTATGTTGTGGTTTGTACTTGAAATGTCCCCTGCAGGCTCATGTGCTGAACACACTTGATCCCATCTTGGTGGCAATATTTTAGAAGGTGCTAGAAACTTTAGGAGGTGGATCTAAGCTGGAGGAAGCAAGTCACTGAGGATGACTTTGAAAATTATACCTGCCTACCAGGTTCATTTCTCTTGTGTCTTTTTCTTTCCCTTCTCCATCTCCCCTCTCATACTATCCCTTCTTCACCTTCTTTCTTCCCCTTTCCCATCCCCACAGTTCTCCCCCTCTCGATCTGCTTCCCTGTCTTGTTTCTCTTTCTCCTTCCCATCTACTATGAAGTAAAGACACTGGTCCTCCACACATCCCTATGGCCAAACTCTCAGGGTCAAGCAAGCATGCACTGAGCCCTCTGAAACTAAGAGTTGCAAGAAGCCTTTCCTCTTTCAAGTTCTTCCCTGAAGGATTTTGGTCATGGCTAAGCAAAAGTAACTAATACACATTTCTTAAATATAGTGTGAAACAAGAGATTTGATTTGTTAATTAACCATTGCTTAACTTTCAATCATATTCCAGGTCTGAACCCCAGGGCACACAGTCATTCAGCTTAGAGTTGCATTTTGAAGCCCATTCACTCATGGATCAACCAAGCTCTTCACTGGGTGGAACATTGCCCTGTAGATAACCAATCAAGTCCGTTTTGTTTCCGCCGAGCTAGGCTGACAGTGAGGGCAGCCGTTAGCCACTATTTGCCAGGGCTGGGAGCTCCACAATTGCTTTTCTTGTAGTCCCGCTTTTTCCTCTGGGCTTAACATGACCACCTCAAAGCCATTTTGAAGTAGAGATGCATTGGACTGGTAGCCATGGTAACTAATTGAACAAAACAATACAGAACTATCTAGGTCTGTGGTCCTAAGCTTTTGAGATGCCAGCCATTGCTCTCTCCTACCTCCCCCTAGCTTCATATTAGATATTAGAATATATAGGAAGTGCAAGTTTAAGTAGAAGGGACTCTATGGTGCAGCTTCAATAAGGTTGTCATCTGTGAATGGGGTGGGACTTTGCAGTGATGCTGCTGTCTTAAGGTCACCCATGCCCCTGTAAGTAACCTGTTGCCCATATTCTGTAAGACCAATAAACTCACTGACTGTCCAAACCGGACTTTGGTGTAATGGCTATTTTGCTCTGTTTTCAGTGGCCCATCTACAGTGAAAAGACATTTGTACATGGCTGTAGGCATAAATTTTTTGCAACCTACTTTTAATAAGTGTTCAACCTCTCCTCTAGCCCACCACCCAGCAGAGGTAGTGGAAGAGAAAAGTTAGGATATGGGAGAAGTGGACCTGTTCAGCAACAGTTCTTTTGGGGGGGGGGGAGGCAAGCTCAATCTTCTTTCTCAACAGTTCAGTCCCGTAGCAAACACCAAATACAATTCAGCAGCTCCATTCCAGTCCTTTTAGCAAGCAGACACCAGGTACCAACCAGCCTGAGGTGAAGTTGCAGGAAGTGGCAAGCTGCCACAGGGCCCTCACGAGTAGTTCTTGGGCAAGTTTCTCTCAATGGCACACTTATCACAAGTTGAGTTCAACAACACTATGTAAGGTGAACCAAGACATACATACCTGTTGTTAGCGAAGAACAAGGAGGCCGAACAAGCCAAACCAAGGTTGAGTGCTCGTCTCCCATTTTCTGTGGGGTCATATTTATTCTCCTTCATCAAGCACCCTTTCACGTGTCTGCTATATCAAACATCCTCTCACCCGTGTCCGCTTCAGGAAAACATTCTTTCACGTCTTTGCTTTAGCAAGACATCCTTTCCCCTGTGTGCCCCAGCAAAACATCATCTGACATAACTTTCCAAAGACCTAGAACTTTCTACTTCACACAGCTCTTCAGGAAAGCTTAATGAAACACCTCTATAAATGGACAGCTCTGACAGTTCCTTCACAGCCTGGGAAGAACCATTGGATTCCTCCAGCTCTCTCAGCAGACGCCACTTGAATCCTTCCTTTCTGTTGAGACATGACCTGCTCCAGACATACACAGTGGTGTACCCCAGCCCCTCCATGCCCTAGGGTACTCAAGACTCATTTCTTGAATGAAGATTAACCTGCCGTCTCTGGAGTTTAGCTCAGGTGAATCCGTAGTCCCAGCTGGGGTGACCATTCTGCCAGGTCTCCATCTGTTTTCAGAAGATGGAAGGGTATGCCTTCTCTTTGGGGAGAAATTGCAAGGATTTAATGAAATGTTTCTGCAGTTGAGGCTACGGATGATCTGTTGATATAGTCCAAAGAGTTGTAGGCCATGTAATGTCTTTCTGTACCATCGATTCTGTACCTTGTACCAACTCAGCAAACTGGTATGAATTCAGGCTATTGACAAGGACCCTGAAAAAGAAAGTGTCCTTTATAGGGCTTAGAAAGGAAAAAAAAAACTTCAAGCAGTCCCAACAGAGTCTGAGATCATAACTTCGCGGTCAGTACCTCTGAGGACTGGGCTGGGCTGGAGGACAGCTATAGGTATATGGTTCCAGCCTCCAGTGTCCTTGTCACTGTCCTGAATTGTCGCGCCCAACCTCGACCCGCAAGGGAAGACGCGACGAGACACGGCCAGGTTCTTCTTGTCAGCAGTTTATTCAGGACCTTCTCAATGCTTCTACCAGGGACCCTGAAATGCTCAAAAGCGGCTCCTTATATATGCAGCGGTGGCTCGCTGCTAGATGTGGCGGAACCTGATTGGTGGGAGACATGCCACGTACTAACTCTGAATGGTGCATGCGCAGTTCACGCAGAGGTACATATGTAGTGGTTATTTACTAGAAGAGGGAGGCGGAAGTCGGCACCATCTTATAATGGCGATTGCAGCTCCCCACACTGAATGGCAGCAATGAGATGGCTAACTCTCTCCTGCCCCATCTTTGAGTTTCTCCTTGCCATAAAAAAAAAAAAAATTCCCAAACCACAACTGATGCAGAGACACACAGGCTTCAGAATGGAAAGACTTGAGTGCAGGTCCATTAAGACAATGATTTAGCACATCTCAACTAAGTTCCCATCCCTGATTCCCGCACATTGCAAGTAGGAATACCAATGAAAGAGCATGCAGGGCCTGGACCTAGACCTCCCTGCACATATGTAGCAGATATGCCACATGGTCTCCGTGTGATTTCCCTAACAAGTGGAGCAGGCCCTGACTATGATTGTTACCTTCCTTTGGATCCCTTTTTCCCAGCTTGGCTGCCTTGTCTGGCTTCAGCAGGAGAGGATGTGCCTAGTCCTGTTGTTTGTTGATGTGCCAGAGCAGGTTGGTACCCAGGGGCGGAGCCTTCCCTTCTCAGAGAAGAAGGGGAGGGAGGAGGAGGCGTACAGGTGGGTTTGGGATGGGAGGGGGGCGATGATCAGGATATAAAATGAATAAATATAGGAGGGAAGGAAGTAGGAATAGTTGGGCTGATAAGATGGCTCAGTGGGGGAAAAGTACATATTCCGCAAGCCTCGGGGGCTTAAGTTCAATCCTCAGAACCCATGTAAAGCAGCCAGATATGATAGCGTGTGTCTCTAATACCAACACTGCTACAGCAAGATGAGAGGTAGAGATGGGAGAATTGTCCATAAGCTTGAAGGTCGGTTAGTCTGAAGAAGGCAGCACAGTAGTGGAAGGAGAGAACCAACTCCTGAAACTTAACCTCTGATCTTCACACAGAGTCTGAGGTATGCACACACACACACACACACACACACACATGCGCACACACACACCAATAATAAAGAATGGTGTCGGGTAATTATTACCACTAGTAATTATGCTGTGCAACAAAATAAACCCAAAACTCAGTAGCATGCAATGATTAGCATTTCTTCACTCATGCGTCTGCAAATGGAATAGGCTTGTTCTCCTCCCTGTGTCTTGTTCTAGGGCCGAGATGCAGCAGCACACACACCTCTGCAGTGTTCCTTCTTGTTGAGAATGAAAAAGCACAAAAGAGCAAATTGTATTGTGTAGTGTCTCTTTGCCCTAGATTTGAAACTGACACACACTGTCATCTCTACCCTCAGTTTATCAGTGGAGCCATGTTAAATGCCAAGACTTTCATCAATGGCACAAAGTTTACTGTTCCCCAAAAGGCTTAGAATGAGGAAGTAGACTATTGTTGTGTGATAATTTACTCTGTTGCATAAGGAAACCGTTCTCTAGTTAGATAAGTTGAGAAAATGCTATATGGAAGAAAAAGTGAGGAGCTGGAGAGAGTGGGGCACTCACTTCGCCCCTGTGAGGCTCTCTCTTCCACCCTGGCACCAAGAAAGAGATTAAAAAAAAATTTAAGGTGAAAAAGAGTTGAGGTACTGAGGTTGAAAACTGGTGCCAATTTATGAATGAAATGCCACTCAAAGACTTTCAATCACACGCCCGTTCTGAATCCTGTGTTGGGTTTTCTACATGTGAGGTTTTCTCACACCTTTCTACCAGGCCAGCAGCTTTCCACAGAAACCACGTCAAGATCATTTGCTGTAGATCATAAGCAACTTCCCTAATCTCTCTGAGCTCCGTGCCTGGATGGTATGACTAGAAATAGTGATAACCTTAGGGGTTGAGTTGGTTATCAAAGAAGGTAGGACACATACAGTGTTGGCGGACAGGGGGAAGTGGAGAGAGGCATCCCTTCATCCAAGTAAGCCAGAAAGAGAGCTCTCTCATCAGAAGACAGGCGGACCCAGGCTACTAGGGAATCACACAGTGGAATGGGCAGTGAGCCAGGTATAAAAAAGAGAAAGTCCCACTCAGAGTGCCAACACACAGCAGATGCGTTCCACAGGGGAATCTCAATGGATAACGGTGCTGTGCTGGGGTGCATTTCTCTACAAGAAAACTTTGGCACTCAAGCATAAAGTGGCAAGGCTAGAATTTGACAGTGGCATTTTGAAGAATGATCTAGTGTGACAGCTCCCTGGACAATTGTATGGCTTTCAGGTCAGAGACTAGTGCCCCCTAGCAGTCCTGGAGCAGAAGGCTAGGGGGCAGAAAGTCATGGATTCTTTCTAGCCAGGAGCCTGGAGACTAGTCTGTTTGCAGTTGAGAACCTATCCTTTTATTGGCACCTTCCAATAGTTTGTGTCCATTTGTTTCTGTCTGGCCCCCACCCGAGCCGATGTGAGGTCTGGTCCTCTTTGCCCTTGTCTTGCCAGAAAACAGAACCATTCTTTCGCAAGGCCTCTATAAACAATGAAACATCACACCAGAGTCATTAGCATAAGGACACAGAGGCCAGAGCAAAGTTCAAGGGGAGATCTTGATTCTTCTCAGGTGTGAGTGAGGAGGCCACAGCCCCTAGATCTGTCTGCTTCCCTTTAGTCACACATGTGGTTTTTATTTCTGAGGGGAAAAGAGTCCAGGTGCTATCCTCCAAATCCTGCTCCATCTTGCCTGGGCAGGCTCCTCATTGCCTAGGTTTACAGGAGTGCCAGAGCAAAGACGACTTCCAGCATCTTCCGTTGCCATGGCAACGAACGTAAGAGGCTTGCTCTAACCCAAGGGCTCTTCTTCCATCCGAATCACAGCCACATTCGTCCTCTGTGTTTCTCAAGGTTGTGTCTCCTTTGTTTATCTGCAACTTGGGTGCAAGTCCAAGTTGGTTATTTTCAAACCACCCCACTGCTACATCTCGGAGTAGAAGGATTCGATGTTACTTTTTTCCCCATTGCTGAGACAGTATACCTATCTAAAGCGATTTAAGGAAGGGTGTTTTGGGGCTCACAGTTTGAGGGCACAGTCCATGATGATGGGGAAAGCAGGACAGCAGGAACATGGGGCAGCTGCTCACACTGCAACCACTCAGGAAGAAGACAGAGATAAATGCTGGCGCTCACTCTCTTGATCTGTCTGTCTAGGACCCCAGCCCACAAACTGGAAACAAGTGCCTTTGGAGTTGGTCTTCCATTACTAACCCATCATCAACAACTAACCACATCAACTAACCCAATCTAGAAACTACCTCACAGACATACAGAGGCTCGTCTCCTAGAAGATTCTAGATCCTGTCAAGTTGATAGACAGTATTAACTGTCAGGTATCCTCACCCTGAATCTCCAGAACATGTCTCTGAGGTCTGGGAATAGGGGTTTCTAGGCAACAAAGGCCTCCCAATATGCTGTCCTTAGGTTTTTGCTTTCAGACATTTTTAAGACACTCAGACACCACATTTATTCCTTTGGTGAAATATCTTGAGAAGGAAATAAAATACCAAGAATATATGAGTATAGCCTTCAAATGAAAAGATCTCATTATGGGGAAAAAAGTCACAATGATATATTTATCTAATAGAAGGAAATATTGAGTGAAAAGTAGCTTATTCCAGTTTATTTGATCTTCCAGTGATGGCAAAGCAACAGCCTGTTCTTTTATGGTCTATCAAAGTTGCTATGACCACAGCCTCGGCAAAGAACTATCTGGATCTAAGGGCCTAGTTCAGCTGCTTACAACCCAGTAAGTTTGATCAAGTTGTTTCATGTCTTATGCCTCAGTTTCCTCCCATATCCTGTGTTAAACACCCATAGGCTCTGTGTGACAGTCAGGTTTCCATCACAGTGACAAAATCCCTGAGGTAATAAACTTTAAAAATGGAAAGGTTCATTTCGCTTCTCAGTTTTAGAGGTTTCTGTCCACGGTCACTTGCCCTTGTTGCCATGGAGTCGACATGGAGGCAGCATCATGGTGGTAGCACACGGCAGAGGAAGCCCATTTGTGTTTTATTTGCCAGGAAGTGAAAAAAAACAAGGGCAAGAGACTAGGGTCCATTTCTTCTTTGAGTACACTTCCCAAATGTACCCAAAGACCTTCTACGAGGTCCCACCTTTCAAAGGTTCCATCACCTTCCAAGAGTTCTCAGGGCTGGTGACCAAGCAAGCCTTTGACACACCGTCCTTTCAGATGATAATCAGGGTAGAAACTTGAGCACCACTTTCCACTATGGCTCTGACACTTGAAGGAGACAAGATTTGAACAGCCTTGCACCAGCATCTGCCTGGTTCAAGGTAAGCACCAAGTATTTGTGAAACGAAGCTTTCAAGAGAAAGGCTAGCGGGGCTGTGGAGATGGATCAGTCCGCTTTATTAAAGTGCTTTCTTCATAAGCAAGCTGACCTGAGTTTGGGTTTTCCAGCATCCATAGAAACGACTGGGGATGGTGGCTTATATCTAATCTCTGTGCTGAGGAGAAGGAAACAATGAGATCCCTGGAGTTTATTGGCCAGCCAGCCTGGCTGAGACAGGGCACTCCAGTTTCAGAGAGAGACTCTGTCTTGAAAAATAATGTAGAGAATGACTGAGGAAGACACCCAGCATTAACACATATGCATGTATCA
>BDUI01015576.1:14968-29916 GCA_002335545.1 Apodemus speciosus
TTCTCTTTGTATTTTCTTTTATTCTCTTTGTAATTTCTTTATTATTATTAAATTATTTTATTTATTTACATGCCAAATGTTGTCCTCTTCCTGGTTCCCCYTCCAAGAGTTCTCCCCCCTCACATTTTCTTCTRAGAAGGTGCTGCCCTATCCAGTCAMCCACCCCCATTTCTCCTCCCCCAGCATTCCCCTTCCCTGGGGTATCAAGTTTCTACAAGATTAAGCACATCYTYTCCCACTGAAGTCAGACAAGGAAATCCTGTACTATATACATGCMGGGGGCCACAGACCAGCCCATGTATGCTCGTTGATTGGTCSCTTGGTCCCCGGRAGCTCTGAGGGGTCCRCATTAGTTGATACTGTTGTTCTTCCTATGGGAATACAATCCCCTTCAGCTTCTTCAGTCCTTCCTCTAACTCTTCCATAGCGGACCCATCGTCAGTCCAATGGTTGGCTTTAAGTATCTGTCTCAGTCAGCTATTCCTAGAGCCTCACAGAGGACAGCTATACTAWGCTCCTGTCTGCAACCACAACATGGTATCAGTGATAGTGTCAGGGTTTRGTGCCTTTGCATGGGATGGGTTCCAAGTTGGGTCGGTCACTAGATGGCCTTTCCTTCAATYTCTGCTCCATTTTAGTCCCTGTGTTTCCTTTAGACACGAACAATTCTGGGCCCAAAATTTTCAAGATGAGTGGGTGGCCCTGTCCCTCCACTASGGGCCCATGTCTATTTACTGGAGGAGGTCTCTTCACAGTCTATCTCCCCACTGTTGGGCATTTTGGTTGAGGAAATCCCCATTGAGTCCTGGGACATTCTCATATCCCAGGTCTCTTGAACTTCCTAGAGGTTGCCTCTGCCCCACCCAACCCCACATTTCTGWGTATTTTTATTCATTCTCCTGGCCCTCTGGGCTTCTCTCCTGTCTCTCTCCATACCTGATCCTGCTCACCTCCCCTTCTCCAGCATCTCCCCTTCCCCTTCCCCTCCCCCTTATGACCCAGGTCCCTCTGCCTCCCATAATTATTTTGTTCCATTTTCTAAGTAGGATTGAAGTATCCACACTTAGTCCTTTCTTATTCTTGAGCTTCCTATGGTCTGTGAGTTGAATCATGGGTATTCTGAAGTTTTTTTGGTAATATCCACTTATCGGTGAGTATATGCCAAGCATGTCCTTTTGAGTCTGGGTTACCTTACTCAGGATATTCTATATTTCAATCCATTTGCCTGCAAATTTCATGACATCCTTATTTTTAATAGCYGCATAGTATGTCATTGTGTAAATGAACCACATTTTCTGTATCCATTCCTCAGTTGAGGGACATCTGGGTTGTTTCCAACTTCTGGCTATTACAAATAAGGCCGCTATGAACATAGTGGAGCATGAGTCCTTGTGGGATGGTGGAGCATCTTYGAGTATATGCACATGAGTGATATAGCTTGTTCTTCAGGTAGAACTATTTCCAATTTTCTRAGGAACCACCAGATTGACTTCCAGAGTGACTGTATCAGTTTGTATTCCCACGACATCCTTTTTCTCCACATCCTCTCTAGCATGTGTTGTCACCTGAGTCTTGGATCTTAGCCATTCTGATTAGTGTATTTTCTTAGCATGATTACCACCAGCATGAAGATAATTTATCACCTAAAACTATGATAAGCACTTGGAAATTAACAGGTGGCAACAAGGATATTACATTGATCAAACATTTATCTGGTACCTCTCCAATTACATTCAAAGGATATAGCTATCTTGTCCTTCAAAAGATGAACAGCATTGTAAGCAAAGCAGTCATTTCATTCTTTTAAAAGACAGAAGAACAAGGAAGAGAGGRCTGTCRACATGTGCACCAGAGACTACTCTTGCCAGTTGTTAGCTGAGATCCTGAARCATTCTCTCAACTCCARAGRACTCAAGAAACAGTAGCTRTGTCTAGTCTGAATAGACTCTCCTAGGRCATCTGCTCCAGKCTGAGTAAAAAGAAAACACAGAATCACAACCAGATAAACAGTGCTTGGAAGAAAGTCAATGGCCCAAAGAATAAGCCCTTAAAGGAAATAGTGTGTCCTCTTCCTTCCCAGGTATGATGACTACTTCCTGGGGAGAAGTTCTCGCTCAGTCTTGCCATCTTCTTGGTATTCATCTAGCCATCTGTAGATGAAAGAGAAGATAATAAAAGAGAATTCTGAAAGATGACATGCTCATCAGAAAGGAAAATGAAATTAAATGAGGCTTTGGGGAAAAGCTCAACATTTTAACAACTCCTGTAAGACTTTTAGGTCACATTAAGTTATCTTTAGTTAACTTCATCATGTCTGTATCCTATATTTATTTTAAAATTAGTTTGGCTCACTATAAATTCTGTTTTTGTAGAAATCCTCTGAATCTAATGCGAATATKCTGACACATACTAAAGCAAGTTAAGTATATTTCACTTGGGATTTTTTTGTTTGTTTTTTGTTTTTTGTTTTTTGGGTTTTTTGTTTGTTTTTTGTTTTTCTGTGGTATGCTTTGTTTCTCTCTTAGAATGTCATGTGATTGGCTAGCCCTGTGAGTAATGAAGAATGATAGTATTCTTCAAGGCAGCTATCATATGAGCCATAAAGTTTTTTTTTAACTTAAAAAGTGAAATTAATTTTACTACTTAAATTTCTGTAAATTCAAAAGATCATTTCACAGTCCAATAAATATAAAACTATACTAAATTCTTTTTTATGCTACTTCACTGAAATGTGGTATTTACCTTATTCCTATAGCAACTTTCTCTTCCCATCAGTCCCATTTGAGTTGTAGTAGATTCAAGTAGTTGTTCTTCTAGTATGGAATAGCACTGTTCTGGAGTTGGACACTCTCTGACCTGAATGCTAACTTTAATAATACCTGAATAAGAAACACAGGTTTGTGTGTGTGTGTGTGTGTGTGTGTGTGTGTGTGTGTGTGTGTGTGTTGCACCTTCCTTGACTATGCTGTGGAAGTTACACAAAACATGAATTGATCTGCCTAGAGGGTCAAGAAGTCAGCATCATGGAAACAAGATCCAGCTCAGCACTGCTACCAGCAGCCAAGGGAGGCCACTAGGGACCTCACCCAGGTAAAGCTAGAGCCTTGACAGTGCGACAGACAAGAACTTCAGGCTGAGGTGGAAAGAACCAAGTTTGTGAGATCAAAAACCATTGAGACAGAGATGGAAGAAAGGCCAGTAGAGAAGGCCTGTCATAGGTACAAGCTTCTAAAGACACATACTTTGATGTCTTTACTATGGTTATATGTTTGATACTGTAGCTTCTAACTTGCATTGCTCAAAATGTAATTTACAACACAATTTAAATATTAGGCAACATTTAAAACTTAAGTTGTCAAATTAAGTAAAAATATATGAGCTTACTTAGCTCTTTCTCTTATCCTAAAGAATTTCCATTTGTAAATTATAAGATACTCATGTGTTACATTGTTTAGATGTGGGGTTAAGAAAGGATTGCTAAACCATAGGTCATGACATGCTGGCCCTCAGGAAGCAGTTTATGTTAATATCCTTAATTGAGATAATTATATCCCTGTGCATATTATTTAAATCATGCTTTTATATTTTTAAGAAAAATTTAATTGRATGCCAAGGAACTCCTTGCTGAGTGTCTATAGCATCCTACAAMTAGGCATAGTTATAATGACTCTTCAYTTTTCTTTAATGTGATCAGTTTACTCAATCATGGACTAGTCTAGAAATAAATCCAATATTGGAGATTCCAATTATGAAGATGGCTAATAATCTTTATCAGTTAGATGAGTTAATTTAGAATATAGTCTCTATTCTTCCTGAGAAGTAACTGTCTCTGTTGATTCTCAAAGCCTTTTCCCCACACTGGGAAGCCAGGCTTTGTGTCTGAAAGTTGCTAATTTGCAACTGAATTAGATACCTTTGGACATCTTCAGAGAAGTTAATCCTGTTTTGCTTCTAACTGTTGATCTTATATCTTAAGCAAACTGGTTGTCTCCACCTAGGCTCACCTGGATTGAAAACTGGCATGTCTGTTAAAGACACTTGCAGGGCATTTGGCAACAAATCAGCTCTCTGCCATCAAAATCTATACAAGTGGATCTTCTTTCAGGAGCCACATAGAACTCAAATCTATGTGAGTCTGCTTATGAGCCAACATGGGCAGCAGTGAGAGGTACAAGGCAAAGCACTGCAAGAGGAGGACCCTGTTTTCTGCCTCTGAGTTCTCTGTGAAGCAAACCTGATTGCATAGAGGTTGGTGTTTAAAGGCAAACCTTAGAATAACAAAAAGGAAGCCTAGATCCTCTCCTCCATAAAAAGACACCATAAAGTATTTAGGAGAACCAGGTTAATACTTGCCCTCCATGGTTAATGCCCACTGTCCTTTGATGGATGACTGTCCACTTGGTTGTTACCTCCTCATCTTAAAACTAATAAAAAGGGAGAAGATGTAGAGAGCCATATTGGGGTGCCATACCACCTGGCGGGAACTTGACATTGACCAAGGTGAAGTTCCTCTTCCAGCCTTTGAGCCAGAATTCCTGTGCAAGCCACTACCCCTCCACCTAGGTGGAGCACTCAGACCAAGGGGAAGCCCATTGTTCTCCAAGGTCCTGCAGTTTCCTGAGCAGCACTAGCCACCTGACACTAGCCACCTGAGGAGCAGGAGAACTGGTTCTGCAAGAGTTTCCAGCCTTTGGGGAAAGGGTTCACCCCCCAACCCCTGCTGATATATATTTGGAGACCCCCCATTAAACTTTGAGCCTTGATCAGAAAACCTACTTGTCATGGCTTAGATTTCCTCTTGGCACTCCTTTCTATCCCCAGTTTTCCTTCCAGGTAACCTGGTAACCCATTCGAAGTAACTGCAGGCAGTTACATGAGATGACCTTAGGAAATCCTGTGTTATCTTGCAAGGTAGTTTTGGCTCTATTAGTTGTATTGACATTTCTTGACTCTAGTTTGCATGAAAGGCCAACTAGATCCCAGGGTGAGGGACTCCTTTCCCTTCTCAGGTTTCCTTCTATCTTTCTTTCTCACTTCAAAATGAAATCATGTATAGCCTTCTGGATTCATGATAAAGCCCACTCCTGAGTTAGGTGTTTAGTATCAGTATCTGTATCTATTCTAATTGTCCCCCAGCAGCACAAACAATAGACAGGAAGATCTCAGATGCTCTGATGATAGAAGCAACTCTCTTCTTGTTTTTTTCTATAATTTCAAAGTAAAATTATGAATAACTTCTTCCTCACATAATTTCCTCATAATTACAAAGGAATTTGAATTTAAGTAGCTGATAAATTATAGTGAAAAGACACTAAAATCCATGTCTTTCAAGCTTCGATTTCTAAGTAGAATTTGCAGACAAAACGACTTCAGACCAAACTCAGCCTTGGGTGCAGACATCCATTTCTAAAACAGAAATTTTCAATTATACTGTAATCATCGAAGCAGTAGACCAGTCGTTCTCAACCTTCCTAAGTCTGAGACCTTTTAATACCAGTTCCTCATGCTGTGCTGACCCCAGCCATAAAATTATTTTTGTTGCTACTTAGTAACTATAATTTGCTACTGTTAGGAGTCGTAATGTAAATATCTGTGTTTTCTGTTGGTCTTAGGTGACCCCTGTGAAAGGGATCATGACCCAGAGGCTGAGAACCACTTCAATAGACCAAGGGATATACCAAATCTTAGTTAAGATTTCCCAGAATGCCCAGGAACCTAGTAACTCTATTCCACTGTGGATTCACCTGTACATTGTACATGCCATTCATGACTTTGAACTCTACTTTCCTGTCAGTCAAGGTCAGAGACAAAATCTAGCCTCGGATTTCTCTCACCTCTATAGAAATAGCATGAACTTCTCACCTTAAGTCCTTAGTTAAATCTGGATCCTCAGAAAAATTAAGCAAGGAAAATGTGAACACTTACATAGTTCAATTGATGGGATTGTCCACAGCACTTAATAATGATGATGATAATGATAATGATATTGATGATGATGATAAATGCCTTAAGTATTTTGTCTGCATTTCTGTGTACTTATAAGTCCAATTTTCAAAGTTTGCAGTGTTTTGAGATAACAGTGGTAAGTCACCTCTGTCTCAAATACTTTGCCTTGCCAGCATGATCAACTTTGGATCTGAAAAGAATCAGATTCTCTAGATTTTGCTAGATGTGATAAATTTAGAATATAATAGAGWATTGATCATCATTTATTTATTTTTTGCATTATTTAGTGGGCACCATCACATTAAAAGCAATGAAACTATACTGTATAATATTAAACATCACATCCTATGATACCAAATACTTAGATTGCAATACAACCAAATGTTGTGTGTGTGTTAGCCAATATATCAGTCACTAACCATCTGTGTCTAGTGAGCATTTTAAATGTAGCTAGTGCAACCAACCAACTGACTTTCAAGTTTGATTTGATTTTAATTAACTTAAATTTAATGAGCCATATGTGGCTAATGGCTACCATATTGGATTGTTCAGAAACCAGATATTTTAAAAATAAAAGTCATTTATTTGCAGATTTCCAAATATTTGACAAGCATTCTAGAAATAAAAGTATGGTTTTCTTGGTTGATCATATGTATGGCTTTAGGTCAGAACTGTTTAATTCAAATTGCCTCTATCACAATGGTATCTAATATAATAGAATCTAATGGTGTGGCATTTTTGCAGGTATTTCATACACATTGTTTAAAATTATCTTTGACATCTTTGACACAATTTTCCATAAGAATAAACTGAGATTTTCAGAGCCAGCTAGTAGAAAGCAGTGATTCCGACACTGTTCAGGAAAAAAAATGTTGATCATTTCTCTTTATATCCCCACTAATTAACAGAATGGTTTCTCACAAAAAAAGTAAGTTCTCTTTTTGGAGCTTGAATTTTCTAGGTGGTGTTACTACTATGATAGATACACATTTTAAATGCATGTATATTGAGAAATATACAGAGAGAGGAACAGAGGTATTACAAATGTTGATGGGAGAGAATGTAACTCATTAAGTCTCAAGGGAGTGGATATTACTTAGAATAAAAAAATAATAAAGTAAAACCCAGTCAGCCAATATGCTTTTCTCTATGTCTAAAAGAACAAACACTACTATAGGGACAGGGAAGCCAAGCCACTGGCTAAGTTTTCAGCACACCTCACTCTCTAGCTTTGTCTAGAGGTAAGACCACCCCTTGTCTGTCAGGAGAGAGCTCACTAAAGATAGGGGATCTTTGTTTTTCATTTCTTTATATCTCAGTCTCAGTACTGTGCTTGACCCTTTCCAATGTTTTCACATGAACAAATAAATATATGCAGTACAAACATGAATGCCCCAGATCCAAGCAACACACAGTTATATAGATGTAACACCTAGACAGCTGGATTCTTATCACATGTAAGACTCCATCACATTTGCATCATTAAAGACACAGTACTTTACTGTTAGCATAGGTCCATGCTGAGATAGACTGGTCTAACTTATTGATGAACCTCCATCGACTACTACATGTCTTGATATGTTAAGTGTTCAATTTCTATGGGCAAGGACTAAGTGAATAGATCAACATTTTCTTTTTTAAAAACCCAWTAATGCTTAAAATTAATTTCATAATTTTCATTTTCGTATCAGACACTTTAAGGTACATTTGGTCTTCAGTTTATAGTGATCTATACAATATCTTAGAAATAATAATTTTTATAAAATTTTGAATGCTGGATGTCATAGAATTTCAGTGCTGCATCTATGGCTGTATGGCCAGGAAAACATGTAAAACATGTTAGAATTCAGGGTTCAAACACAAAATTTCATTTGTGCTTAAGTAACTCAAATACACTAGAACGAATAGGTAGCACTTCCATATTACTCTTGAGGATGTGGTTCCTTAGAGACATTGAGTGAGGCAAGCAAGGCTGTYGAACCATCAGAAAGCTAAGTATGTATTTGAGAAGCAGAGACAAGCACTGGTCTCTAAGATATAATCTGGTTTTTGTTCTAGTTCAACATACTTACTCTAGATGAAATAAATGCTGATGCCTACAAAGACAGGATTTCTATTGCTGCTGTGGAGACATTTCCCAAGGAGAGAAGGCCTTTTGGCTCTGATTTAAAGAGACAGAATTGTGTGGTCCAATAGCCAGGAAATCCATGCTGGGTGACATGACTGCAGTGAACTGGGAGAAGTAGAAGATAACTTTGGAGTGATGGAAGCACACCTGTGGCATGGAAACAGCACCTCTTGACAGCTCCCTTCCTCTTCATACTCGACAATAATGTTCTCCAGAAACCATCCATTCCCTGTGCAAACAGACAAAGAGGAACTTGACATGTCAACAGGTAGTTCTGAGACTCTATTCCCGGACTTTTAGAAAGTATTCTTGTCAGGCAATTTGGGTACAATAACATGCACATCTAAATTGTGCCACTGAGAAGTGAAGGCATAAGGGACACAGGGCAGCAAAGACAGGGTAAGGTTGTCCTATTAGGTATGCAAATTCTCTACAGAATTCCTACAAATTATGTAAATACATAAACACAAAGAATAAAGACAAAGACAAACTCAAAAGTGTGCTTCAGCTACACACACACACATACACACACACAAATATATATATATATATATACATAAGTGTGTGTGTTTAAATAACATGACCTCAGAATCTATCATCATTCTGAATATAAAACTTCCAAACAATCACTGATTATTCTTGACAGTGCAACAGCACAATTTAAGGTGGGAGAAATGCAACAGTGAAAGATCAAAGAAGAGAAGGAAGGAAAAAATAAAAAGATAAAGAAAAGAGGTGAGATGGAAGAAAGAAATGGATTCATTGCTCACAGGTGGAACTCACCAAACTGAAAACTCCAGGAGTTACAGACAGAGGTGAAAGTAGGAAGATATGAGGCCTAGCTGACTATAAAGAAGAAAACAAACTAAATGTAGAACACTACCATTGACCACAAAGGTAAAGTTAAAAAAAAATGATTCAACAAATGTTACCAAGTCCAATTACTATAAAAATGAAAAATCAGGAAATGAATCTAATATTAGATGACATATGACTTACTAAGATATCATCTAAACTTAAGGAACAATAGCAAAGAAAGTGAGAAAGATAGCAGAGAGGTATTAGTTTCTTATGAACTAATCTTAAATTTCAAGGTCATTATGAAATCCATCATGATGTTTTCATAGAAAACTGACAACCATGTGTCAGTGTTTACAAGGATTAGAAAATGCCCAAAGAACTATCGGATCAGTTTGGAATTAGAGTAAGTTAAGAACTTACCCCACAGAATACCACAATGAAATAAGAGTACATACCAATGTAATCAATGAAGAATTAACAGTGTGTCTGAGCTGACATTAACCTACCTGTCTCTAGAAACTTAATGCAGGGTACCCCTTCTCTGCACAGCTCTCTCCCACACAAAGACTTGTAGTGAGAACTGTGTGAAGCACTAGTCAAAAGTACTAGGCAAAGAGCTAGATGACCTTTCAATTTTTGGTCGTCAAAAACCTCTCATTTTGAGATAAGGATATACATGGAAATTCAATAAATAGTAGAGATACTATTTAGTATATAATCATTTAAAATGGAAAATATTAAAAGTTAAAAGGACACACATGGTATGTGCTCACTGATAAGTGGATATTAGCCCAAAAGCTACAAATACCCAAGATACAATTCACAGACCACGTGAAGCTCAAGAAGAAGGAAAACCAAAATATGGATGCTTTAGTCCTTCTTAGAAAGGGAAACAAATACCCAAGGGAGCAAATATGGAGACAAAGTGCAGAGCAGAGACTGGAGGAAAGGCCATCTAGAGACTGTCCTACCTGGGGATTCATCCCAGACACAGTCACCAGACTCTGACACTATTGTGGATGCTAAGAAAGGCTTACTGAAAGGAGCCTGATATAGCTAATCTCCTGAGAGGAGCTTTACAAATACAGAGTTAGATGCTTGCAGCCAACCATTGCACTGAGTGTAGCTTCCCCAATGGAGAAGTTAGAGAAAGGACTGAAGGAGCTGAAGGGGTTTGCAACCCCATAGGAAGATCAACAATATCAACCAACCAAACCCCCTAGAGCTTTCAGGGACTAAGTCACCAACCAAGGAGTACACATGGCTCTGGTTGCATATGTAACAGAGGACAGCCTTGTCAGACATCATTAGGAGGAGAAGTCCTTTGTCCTATGAAGATTTGATAGATGCCCTGGTGTAGGGGAATTGAGGGTGGAGAGGTGGGAGTGGGTCGATGGGTGGGTGGAAGAACACTCTCATAGAAGCAGGAGGAGAGGGGATAGGAGAGGGTTTTCCAGGAGAGGAGGAAACTGGGTAAGGGGACAACACTTGAACTGTAAATAAAACTGTAATGAAAAATAAGCTAAAAAAAAAACTTAAAAGGATTTTTGTATATTTAAAAAAAACTGAAGAGTAATTTGAGAAGCATTTGCTACCTTTTTCTTGCTATATATTGCAGAATAATCTTTTCTTGTGTCTTGCTAGACCTCCAAATTCCTGTCTGAGTTAGCAACAAATTCTGATCCCTCATGTTTGGTGTTTTCAATGTCATAAAATTTACAAGCATTCCTTTGGTGTTATTATATGTGGTGTCACTTGTATTCTGTTGTCAAAACAACTTTCCTCATTTATGGTATCCATCTCCTTTACTGGATTTCCCTAGCTGCCTAGTTGGCAATCTCAATGTTCCCAAGACCCATTTGAATTACACTTGAACTGTACACCAACATTATCACTTCCCCCTTCTTTGAAGCATATTTATCTTCAAGTCTGTAATATTGAGAATGGCCCCAATGGTTCATCACTGGTAAACAAAGAAGCAATCAAATTATATGCTTTGCTGTATTGGCCTGAACATAAAAACAGATGCACACTGACTCTTTATTACCAGAAAAGACTTCAAAAGACAGAGATGTGCTTGCTCACTGATCAGGGTGTGCACCTGTTATTCAAATAATAGTTTGTGGACCTAGAAATTGGCTACTGAGCTTGTGTGTCACACAGTTCCATTAGTATATTTACAGGGAACAAAGAACACTGAAATTTGATCCACACAGTTGAGTGACTGATCAGTTAAGTAAAGCAACAAAACTATATAACTATATAACTAAAGCCTAGGCATGCAGAAATCACACAAAGCAAAGACTATTGATTTGCAGTAAAGGTGACTTKGAAGAGTTCTTAGGCAAAAATGTCATATTTATGGTGGTAGTAGTATCATTTGTTACCCCTCATATGAAAAAAATAGTGGATTCTATTGTCATGTTTGACAAAAAGGTCAACTGCAGATGAAGCAATATGCAAAAGTACATATAAATAAGCACAACATATATGACTCTTCTCCCTCTTCCCTCCTTTTCTATCTTACTTTTTATCTCTCTTCTTTTCCATTTACTCTTTCTCTGCATTTCGCTCACCCATTCCACCTCTTTTCCCCATTTCTCTTTCTCTCCTACCCTCTCTTCTATATCTCCCTGCTATTCTTTCTCTCTCTCCTTCTCTTCCTCTCTCCATCTCTATCTCCCTCCCTCTCACTCACCTCCACTGCAATGTCCTAAGAATACAGATGACTTTCTTAAATAAGGCAGAATGTATGCTATTCAGTTTTAAAATAGCATATTGCTAAATTCTACTGTATTGAAATATTAAAGGCAAGTATTTCCATCATGACATAGCTGGTTTAAAAACCTATTAAGGGAAAAACTTCTGGTCAAGAGAATACAATCTCTGACCTACCATTCAAGTTGAGCCACATTAGCAGGCCAGTGGGGACTACTTATAGCAAAGTAGGCTCACCTTGAACCATGTCAAAGAAGTTTAGAGGAACAATTGCTCCTTTAGTAAAATGATGTTCTCCTCCTTTCTAGAACTGCAGCTTCCTGGGGCTACAAGCTTGCAGCTTTATAAGTCTGTCCAATTTTCTGAATTATTCAGAGCATAACATTTCCTTTACTTCTCTCCTCAGTTCCCAGCATGCTTGCCCCATCACTCTAGACTTCCGTAATACTTTGAGTTTTTTTCACTTTGTCTTTAAAGCTCCCCTCCACAATGTGCGACTGCCTATTTCCATGTGGGTGATGCCCATGCCATCTTAACTCAGTTTCTTCCTTTTCTTCTTCATTTCCTCCTCTTGCAAGTCCCCAGTACTTCCAACTTGAGTGTCCTGATGTTTGTTTGTTTGTTTGTTTGTTTTTAAACTCTAACATAATTATTCTTGAGCCTCCATTTAAGTCCATTCTTAAATTCTTTCATTAATGAGACTACAAACTCCAAAGGGAAACCCATATTTCTCAATTAATAACCAGTAATTCCGATAGAACCTACCACCAAAGATTCCATGCTGAAAAGGTCATGTGAATTACTATACTGCTGGGTTCTCTTTGCCCTTTAGTTTCTTTCTTTCTTTCTTTTTTCTTTTTTCTTTTTTTTTTTTTTTTTTTTTTTTTTTTGGTCTCCTGAAGTTGTGCATGACCCATGTAAATAAATTCTCAGTAAGGGACTGTAGCCAGAAGCCATACTTATACTACCCATCTCTTTTACTTAAAAGGCAGCATTTCTGCAGGTTTCTCTTTTTATCTGAGTGCTGTGACCAGCTCTGACCACACATAAAAAACTTTGGTATTGGGACAACAAGAATTTAAGCACAAAGCCCCTAGCTGTAATTGAATAACCTTAACAATTTTATAGTAAAGAATTGCCAGGCACTAAATGTCACCACTGTTGATGATACTTGCTTTGGTGGAAAATCAAATTTTCCTGAGTTTCAGTTCATCAAATTCACCAGTCAGAAAAGCTCAACAAAATTCTCAAGTATTCAGCCAAAGTCCAGCACTTTTTCTGGCCTACCAACCACACATCATCTTTGCCTTTGGAGAGCTTTTTCTGCACTCACAGGCTTCTAGTTACTAGGTAGCATGCTGCCATCCTACAGATTATATTCAGAATATATATCCCATTTTATTAATTTAATGAACATCTTCTTGTCATTAGATGCCCCCTCCCTTGTTTGAGAACCAAGAATGTCTGTATCTTACCCACCTTTGCAAGCCCAGCCTCTGCCAAAGCACCGAGCCTACAGCAGCACTCAGTGAATAATTCTTGTATGTGAATCAGTTCATATACACCAGACTCTCCATGTGCTGCCTAAAGCCTGTGAGCAGAAGAATCCATCCATCCCTGATTACTAAGAACTTGCTGGACTGGAATATCTGAGACTGGGCCCAGGTGTTTGTTTTATTCGATTTTGCAACTCCAAAAACTTCTTGATATTCTGAAATTTTATAACTTTTTAAAGTATGATGTTTGCTGCCATTCCTCTGAGGTTAGCTACCCACAGACAAACTGTGTTCATATCAGCACTGTTGGGCATCACTTCACTTTTTAACGTAGAAATAAATGCAGGCATAGTGACACCTGCTTCTAATTCCAGCTGCTCAAGAGGCTGAGGCTAAAGGATTTTAAATTCAAAGTCAGTCTGGGCTGAAATTCCATTTCAAATATAAATAAAAAGCAAGGAAAAAAAAGAAAGAAATCCTTGAGGCAATTTCACTGTAACCTTCCTATATCTGCAAGAACTTTCTCTTACAAATCCTTCTTTGGAACAAAATTCTTCTTAACCTAGCTATTCTTTCCATAGACAACACTTCCTATATGAGTAATTTAGTCTAGCAAAAATTCAGATTCATAGTATTTCCTTCATTTTCCTTGCTGCCTTTTTATTTATTTTGTAGGAACAACAGTGGTTAGAACATGTTCTCATATAAATTCAAGACCACTGAACGTCCCATCTGTGCTCATTTCCTCATAGCAGTTTCTGCCCAGATGCCCTTAGTGACTTCATTGCAGCATTACAGGGGTGGCCTAGGTTTTCTTTATCATGTTTTTTCTTTCATACCAAAGAAAAATCTGGGATCATTTTTAAAGTCCCTATACACCTTTCCATACTCAAGCAATTTGCACTTGAGACACAGGTCTGTGGGCCAAGCCACAGAATCAGTAAAAACAAGGAGAGGAATAAACTTGTTCTAGATTTCGAGACTTTGAACAATGTGGTGCTTGCCTGGAAATTTCTTGTGAGAAAAAGAAAAAAGATAAAAATAATACATGACTCTCTTGTGCTTTAAAAGAAGAGAGGGTGTCATCACACACAGGAATGAACACAGCATGGCAAACAAGGAGAGGGATCTTTAAGACCCTATTGCTGAAGATACCACATACTTATCAAATATCAAACGAGCACTTACCTGGAAGCTTCATCTATCTATACGAGCAGCTAGCTCTCATAGTGACAGAAGGTCTTACCACAGGAGAAAACTGATCATCAGTTTTACCCAGCAATAACAGTTGTCTTKACAAGATATACCCACAGATAAAATAGTAGCATAATTGGTATTGGGGTAATCAAATGTTTTCTGATTGGATCTAAGGCAAGCTCCATGAGATGAAACCCAAACCTGGCATTGTCAATAAAGCCAAGAATTTATGGCTAGATGCATCATAGGCACTAGAGGAGAACCTACTATTACGATTCTGCTTAGTGGACATAATATTAAAATGACACCTAAAGACTTATGTCAATACCCATAGATCAGTGCATCTCTGAGCTCTTGCCTGAAAAGCTTCTTCTTGAAGTAGATGGTAGTGAACATAGATAAYCTTGATGACCAACATGAAGTAAATAAGGACTGAAGAGTTATCAGTCTAAATGAATCATATAATACCATACCGTTCTCCATAAAACTCAGGATATTTTTTCTGAAGAATAGTAAAAGATTGTAAAAACCAGAAATGATTGGTGACATCAAGGTAATAATTTTTGCTGTAGACACAGGGTAGTTCACATATGAACTCAGTGATTGTGACAATATCCATTGGACCAGTACAAGGTCAACCAATACAAAATCCCAGAATGGAG
>BDUI01015579.1:7916-19247 GCA_002335545.1 Apodemus speciosus
TGTGTGTGTGTGTGTGTGCATGTGTGTTTAATATTTTGGAACGATACTAGAAAATTAAATAAGCACATCAAATAAGCCCAAATAAATTCCCAGCTTGGTACACAACTTTCTTCTAGATATGAATTAACATCCCATTTGCCTAGCACATCCATGTTAGATTAGAGGTATTCCTCTCTTCTCATATCCAGCGAACTTCAAAAACCTTCAAAGAGCAGCTTCAAAACATAATTCACATTCAACTCCTACTACTAGCCACTATCCTTGTCTAGCCAGTTTTATTATTATTTGTTATAGTTTATTTTCTTTTCTCTGATAAATCCCATGAGAGAATGTAACTAGGGAAGGACGAGGTTTATTTTTTGCTAACAGGTTATAGCTGTTATCCATAGATGCAAGACAAACACTCCTGTCAAGACTCTGAAGCAGAAGCCATGGAGAAATATTGCTTACTGACTTATTCTGCTGACATGGTCTCACCCATAGTATGCTAGGCCTTCTACACCAACAGCAATCGGGAAAATGCCCGCAGACTTTGCCTGCAGACCATCAAAATGGAGGCCATTCCTCGGCCGAGACTTCCTCTTTGTAGGTATATCTAGATTTGAGTTAAATTAACAAAAACTAATGAGTATAAAATTCTAGTGAAATGATATGGATAGATTGTCCTGGGCACCATTTTTTACCCCCAAACAGTTTCATTTTAACATAGCTCAAAGGTTATTGAGTTCTTTTCAAGTTCTTTATGTCATTTCTTTCCTTTCAATCTTGCAACACCCTTCAGTTTCACTTAAATGAAGGCCTCTGACTTACCTTCCTTTTCTTTTTCTAGAATCTCATATCTTAAAATTTCAGTACTTTCACTGTTTCTTTACAGAAGCACTGGACTCACCGTTGTTGCTAAGCAATGGCACACCTGCCTTCCTTCAAAGTTCTTGAATTGACCAGTTCTTTTGTGTAGACCCTTTTGTACACAGTTGTTCAAATGCCAAACTCTCATGGAATCACCAGCTCTATGTGAGAACTTTCTATGGTTGTCAATCATGATGCTTTTCTTTTTCTCTTATCGCTAAATGTCTAAAGCATTTTATCATCTATCCTACACATGTGTTATTTACTTTGCCATTTATTCTCCTGTCATTCCCAAGTAGAATTTAAATTGTTGTATGTGTTTCCTGAAGATGTTCTAACATTATTGGAAAGATGAAGGACCTGTGAAAGTGACCTCAATTTCCTGCTAACACATTAACAATGAGGGCCCACCTTGGAAGTCTTCAGGGTGAACTTCAATAGGTCAAACCTTGTCTGCTGCTTGCTTTGCTTTCTATAGAATGAAAACAACCTTTTACAACTTTACATGATTGAAACGCATCAAATATAGATTATTTTGAGACACATATAGACTCCAAATCCAGGATACATGAAAAAATGTTTGTTTGAAATATTGTTATGACTTTTAATTTATGTATTATTTTGGCTATCCTCTAAGTTACAATAGAAATTGAGCATTGTAATAGAGTCTTAAAGTCCGCCAAATCTAAATGATTTTCTAGCTAGATATTAATAGGAAAAACAGCTGAATCTTGACCTTCAGTCTCAAGATACTCGTATTTTTTTCCAAATAATTACAGAACATTTTGGATAATGCTATGAGTTACTGCAGGTGCTGGGAATACAGTAGGAGTGGGTTGAGTAGCATCCCACTCTCAAATAATATATTCCCATAATAACCCTCATTAACTGTCAGTGTGAAAATTGCTGGCAAAAGGGTCTTCACAGATACAATTAAGTATCTTAAGATGAGATAGTTTTAAATTTCCAAGAGAGACCATAAATTTAGTGAAAAATGCCTTTATAAAAACAAGGAGTAAACAATAATAGTAGGACATCCCCTCAGCCCCTGACCCTATGACTTTCCCAGCCACAGGCTCTTGACCAGGTTATAATAGTAAAGCTTCTTCATACTTATGTTTATATCCATAGATCAATGCTAATGTCATCATTCACCAATGAAGACATTTATAACTAGTCCAAATAATGAAAATAAATGATTGTTGAGTGGTGGAAACTCAAGTATGTCTATACCCTGGGTAAGCTCTGGGATCATTTCAGAAAAGGAACTTGGGATATACGCAAAAGCCAGAGGATGAAGACGAGTTCTGTGAAATGCTATCTTCTAGATATGACACGGCCGTTTGTACTCATGAATTCACAGCATTGTGGTTTCCTGAATAAGATTTGTACAAGACTGAATCTCTCAACATTCCATTAAGGATGGCCTGAGTGAACATTGACAGTAAACGGTTAGTGAGGGAGGGGTGACATTTTATTCAGTGATGGAGCCAATGTTACATTACCAATGACATAGTAAATAATCTGCTTAGGATTTTGATTAGTATTTCCTCCCCCCAAAATAATAATAAAAAAGTTATGATTTTTTAATTAGTACTGGATACAAAAAATGTGGTATATATACACAATGGAATACTATTCAGCCATTAGAAGCAAAACAAATGGATAGAGCTGGAGAGCATCACACTAAGTGAGGTAACCCAGTCTCAAAAGAATTCCCATGGTACGCACTCACTGATAAGTGGATATTAGCCTAGAATCTTGGAACACCAAAGACACAATCCACATACCAAATGATGTCTGAGAAGAAGGAAGGAGTGGACCCTGGATCTGGAAAGGCCAATGCATCAGTGTAGGGGAATATCAGAACAGGGAAGTGGGAAGGGTATGATGGGGGAACAGGGGGAGGGAAAAGGACATGTGGGACCTTTGGGGGGCAGGGAGTCAGGAAAGGGGAAATGAAATGTAAATAAAGAATATATCCAATAAAAATTTTAAAAAATCACTTAAAAAAAGTGGGTCATCTTAGCAATGAGGATTGCCAAGCAACTGAGAGAGAGGGGCTTCTCACTAAATACATTATCTCACTATGGGACAATTATTCTTCCTATCTCATCAGCATGTCTTCAGGTGAATCAGCCTTCCTGAGGGGGTCCTCTATACAAGAGACTGGCAGGCCAGCTAGATACAATCTTAAAGAAGACTATAATATGCACCATTCTCACTGAGGCAAATAAAAAGTCTCTACTCAGAGACAGAAGCAGACCTTCCAGTCCATTCTTTTGACTAGAGAGAGGAAAGCGCCACCTTAATGGGACTTAGCAAAACTCCAATGCCTCCATCTTTTCATATGGCATTTTAAATTCTAAGGAAGGGCAAAACTGATGCCTTTATAAGTTACCAAGGAAACAGGAGCCTAATCAAAATCTGATCATGAGGGAAGGCTCTAGAACTCTGAGGCTGCTAATATCTCTTACTACTGAGCAACATCTTCTCTAGAGGTCTAGTTAGTTAGGATTGTGTAGATTCTGTTATTAAAACTTAATGTCAGCTGGGTAGTTTTCTGGTTGTCATGCATACTGAATGCCATGGGTAATTTAGAATGCACAGTCCACCGACACACACAATGGTTGAAAAAGCACAGAGGGACAAACAGTTGGAAATACTAGCCAGAATTAAGACTTTACTTATGTCATTCACTTAAGCAAATTCAATTCTACCCTATAGGAAGCTCTAGAATACTAAGGTAGTTAAATAGATGACATTATAGCGAGGGATATTGTATGAAGTGCTTTACAGCTGAAATCACACCCGGTATAAGCTTTTGGAAGAGCACCTGTTTTATTTTTATAATTGTAAAACATAAAGAAGTAATTATAGAATAATTCAAGAGTTTAATAAAACTTCTATCACTAAATGGGTTAGTACTGGTAAATTACTTTGAACTGCGTAGAACATGGAATTACTACTTAAGCAGCTATCAAACAAAATGACTAACACAGAAAGAGCCATTGCTTTGAAATTAATATACAGATGAATAGTTTTTACTAAGCCCAGCTTTGTATGTGAACTTGTATCTGTTGAACTATTTAAATATGTATTTTATCTGAAGTTTCAAATACTTTACTACTGATATGACGCCTACAATTATAATCTAAACTTCAACTGAAATATTGTATGCAGAGTTGTAGTAAAACCTTAGCATCATTTAAGTAAATTTCAGAGCATAACATCTACACCCAAAGTTTTCAGCCCCTTGGGTTTCAATGATAGAATATTCCATGAATTTTAATTATTGTTATTATAAGGCTATTATGTAGAAATGCTGGTGTATCTATGTGTAAATGTTTAATATAAATCTCTATAGAGACAAAGCTTTTTAATTTTTAGAATAATTGAAACGAACTGTACAATATATAAAGAAAATTTGCTGATTAAAGTTGCTACACTGTAGACAATCAGTATCTTGTTGGTGAATTTATATTATACCAACTGTCTTGATATATTCTACAACCTAAGTATGTGAGATGCCAAAGATTTTAAGTTCAGACTCCGTTTCGGAGAACCTGACCTAAGTTTGAACTCAGGTAAACTAACAGGCTGGTACCTAGCATTAATTTCCAAGTTGCCCCGCAACAAAACCCCAGCCTAGCTCCAGTCTCTAGGCTGATCCCCAACTAGACCAGTGTCTCCAGGTAACACCCTCAACAAGACTAATATCTTCAGGTTATTCCCCAACAAATCTGCACCTCCAGATTCAAGCCCACCCCTTTCCTAGTGACCACCAATGCAGAGGAGAGCAGTAGTTAAGTTTATATGACTCCCAGCACCAGACAATTGTGTAGCTTTCCAATTAGATGCTTGAAAATGTATTCTCTGCTTGCTGCTTACTATAAAGCCTTGCCCTGATAGAAATTCAGGGCTCCCCCACCACCAAAACCATCCTGTGTCACGGTGGTGCATTTGGGGGGGGCAAGCTAGCTTGAATAAAATGAAGACCCTGCTGTGAGTTGCATCAGATTGGCTACTATGTGTGTGTTTGGGGATCACAAACATTTCCATGGCACAACATGTGTATATGTTAAATTAGATTCTAATGTTCCCTTTATCAATTTTTATATGTATATTAAATTTCTACAGGAATAAGTATATATTGTAAGCCTAGAACAGATAAACGATATAATTATCATTTGTTATATTATTGGTTTATATTTAATAGCCACAGATGCTAGCATATAATACCAGCATGGTATATCCCTTTTTCAACATATCTGAAAAAACATTAATCAATAATTTATGTTTAAACATTCTTTAAACTAGATAAATTTAAGAACAATAGTTTTACTTTGAAATCAGAAACTCCCTTTGAGCTTCTTAATCACATTAATAAGGAATGTAAGAACAAACTAAAAGGGAAGTTTTGGGGCAGTGGTTTTCACCATTCCCAATGGTTTAATAAAATTCCTCATGTTGTCCTGATGCCCAACCATAAAATCATTTTATTGCTTCTTAATAACTGTAATTTTGCTACTGTTAAGAATTGTAATGTAAATATCTGATAGGCAGGATATCTGACATGAGATCCAAAGGGGGGTAGAGTCCCACAGGCTGAGAAATGCTGCTCTAGGCTACTTTTACTTGTATTTAAAAGGAAAACCCCACAATAGTAGGTTGTAAATCATGGCATCTGCCTTGCTGAGGAGAAAGAGGAGAGGCTGCTCTTTTAGAGTCTAGTTACCACGGGAGCCAGCCATTGGGATGGGGCTTTAAAGTCATTGTGTCAAGGAAGCATGCTCAGGCAGCCGGGCGTGGTGGCGCACGCCTGTAATCCCAGCACTTGGGAGGCAGAGACAGGCAGATTTCTGAGTTCGAGGCCAGCCTGGTCTACAGAGTGAGTTCCAGGACAGCCAGGACTACACAGAGAAACCCTGTCTCGAAAAAAACAAACAAACAAACAAACAAAAAAAGGAAGCATGCTTAGAAGAGAGGAGAAAAACAATGCAGAAAAGCAGGCAGACAGGCTATCTGCAAACTGTGGAGGGCCAGAGAATGGAATAGACTTTACCTTCTACAGGGATAATTATTTCTCCTAACTACACAGCATAGCTCAAGGTTGACTTGCCTTCCTGTTATTTGTGGGGTGGGGTGGGATCGTGGGACTGGGATGTGGATAGGTGATTGACCTGCCCAGCTAGACTGTTAAGGAGGAGATAATGGCATGTCTTCATCTAGGGAGATTCCATTCTTTACTATAACAATACATATAAGCCCAAAGGTTAATTTATTCTATCTTGATGACAATTAATTCACAAGCTGTAAAACCCAACCAKGTCCAGTTTGGAAGAAACTCCATTTTTGTTTGCGACCAGGGGCTAAACTCCAATTCCAGGAAGAGAATCACAAAGTACACCTGAGCAAACATCTATGACAGCCCCCACCCCCACCCCTTAGCAACAGCCAGGCTGCAAAAGCTGGATCAAGGTACACAGAGATAACCTAAGACAACCTGCAGAGAATAGATAACCTGACCATCCTGTGTGTCTTGTCTGGTGGTTCTGCCCTCATGTTTGGTTCTTGGAGATTACACCAGAAATGCAGTTTTTAAAATAACTTGCTGACCCATATGGAAATTTCTGTAGCCAGAATAAAAACCCTGTACCCTTAGACTAGACTCGGAGCTCTCACTCTGACCCGATGCTAAGTTGAGAATCTGAGAGACCTTGCGTGCGAGCTCATAATAAAAGACCCTCATATGTTTGCTTCGGGATTGGCTCCTCAGTGGCCTTTGGGGGTCCCTGCGACCTAGCATATTTATCTTTCTTGGGATTGGATATTTCATCTTTAACAGATTTTGAGTTAATTTACTCCCAGAATTCATGACTGTTTACRTGACTGAATGTTGTATTAGAAGTAAAAATAATCTATCGCTTCCTGGGTCATTCTGCACACTTGAATTAGAGAGGAAGTTCGCCCTGCTAATGAAACCTGCAAGTATAAACAGTGCGCAACTCATCTACAACTGAAAATAGAAGTTTCCCACATCTTCAACTAATAGAGCTTGATTCCTTCCTCAGCTCTTCACAGGCCCCTCCTCATCTATCACCTTCACGCAGGTGCTACACAGATAGCAGCTCCCTGCCTTATGCAGCAAGACCTTAGGATTAATTAATGTGCCCCCCTTTCCCATCCAATTTTAGATTTTGACTCATTCCTAAATTTTGCTCATCATTCGCACATTCCCTGTCTTAGCTTCTCATATACGTGCACAGGACTAAATATATTATATACTTCCTGGTACATTCTTTATGCATCCGAGTTTGTATGCAACATTTGTATTTTCTCACCATTTTGGGGAAAGATTTCCAGTGATTATACAATTGAGGTAGACAGAAATATTTGGGGTGGGGGGGTGGGAGCAGATCCAACACATAGTCAAAGACTTACAAATAATAAATCTTCCTCCTAATGGCATGTTTTCGATACACGTTATATGTGCCTATTGTCATTTTGGAAGAAGATAAATAAATCAAAGTTTAAGGAAGTTGGTGGGAAATTAGTTTTGTTTTGATGTGGTAAAAGCTTGACTTCCTTAGGTAGCCTAAAGGTTGGGGTGCCTTCTATGAACAGTTGTTAGTCTATCTTTTTTTTTTTTTTATAAGCAGGAAGGGATTAAGAGAGGGATTAGAGAGGTAGAACTGTCAGACAGCTGAGGGAATTAAGGTCAGAGAAACCAATAGTGGATTAGTTTTTTTTTAAAAAAAAAAAAGCCAAATAAGTCAAAATCATACTGTTTAGGCTATAACAAATCAAAACAACATCCAGAAATGGCTCCAGCAATCTCAGCTGTCTGCAGTCCTTGAGAGCCAGAGCTGTGGGATACAGAGAAGCCTGGTAGAGATCTCCGGTTTAAGTGTCAAGAGTTCATGAGAATTCACAAGTCTTGTTACTATAATGACGATATTTGGTCTACTTTGTTTTCCTCTTCTACATCTCACATAAGGAAAGGAATACATAGTTTCCAGTCTCCCAGCTTCCAAAAGAGGGAATATGCTTTGGAAAGTAGAAATGGTACTAATCACCAATACACAGTGAGTGCTCTGTTCCTTTAAGTGATTTTAATTGCTATAAGAGTGAAAAGGCCTTCAGTTTTAGATACTCTGTTTAGTTTACAGAAAATATTAGACTGGCCGTTATCCTTGATGATTTCATGGTAAACAAATAGGATGTTGTCAGAGTCCCATTTTAAAAATTATTTATGCACAGAGTAGAAGGATATAGTCAAATTTTGCAATGTCCTTAAGGTAAGATTATATGTATGTCTGTCTGTGTGTATGTGTATAATGTGTGTGTGTGTGTGTGTGTAGTGTGTGTGTGTGTAGTGTGTGTGGTGTGTGTGTGTGTGTGTGTGTGTGTGTGTTGCTGAACTTATTTTGCTATTCTTGCTTAGGTGTTTTACTTAGTTATATATATTTAGAAACTGATTTCATTGCCAAATTAGCACATCAAATAAAGAACAATGGTATATACGTGATTCGAACCTGAGATAACGGAATGATATCCATCATCCTGCTAAGGTTAATGTCAGAATTTCCAGGTAAAAGTAAGTCAAGACTATGGAGAGTTCCAACTGACTCAAGCCCAAGGGAGTGGTCTACAGTCAACTAAGAGAATGAGCAGCAATACCCAGAATCATTTATCAGGGTAGTTTAGATAACAGTGTAGAGAAGAATGTTTGGTGAGAGTTGAGCGCTTAAGACTTGCTCTGCCAAGTGAGAATGAGTGACCCACTCCTTGCTCTAACTTTCCAGGCTTCTAAGTGTGTTTCAATTAGGACAAAGAAGGAGTTATTTAGAAATGGTTATCTTCTCAAAGTTAATCTAGCTTATACAATAAGTCATTTAAAACCTTGGGAAGCATTAAACAGGAGCGTCCTGATTATTGGCAGCCCAGATAGAGGATGGTGTTATACAGCAGTCCTCAGCCTGTGGGTTGTAATCTTTTGAAGTCACATTATCCCTTCACAGGGGTCACCTAAGATCATCAGAAATATCAGATGTTTACACAACAATTCATAACAGTAGCAAAATTATAGTTAGGAAGCAGCAATGAAATGATACTATCATTTGGGCTTACCACAGCATGAGGAACCAAATGAGAGGGGCAACCTTAAGACAGATGAGAATCATTGGCATTACCCAAGAAATATCTTCATATTCATAATGTTGCTTGTCTTTTTTGCTTACAATCAGCTATATAAGCACACCAAAGCAAATACAGGTCTCCCCACAGGCACAGTTTTGAGCCCTGTGTTTTTGTGGCATTGGACACACACGAACAGATTTGACAAGCTCAAGTCTAGTTTTAAAGGCAAACAGCAAGGCAGCCTGTATATATGTTGCTCTATTTAAACCCCTATAGCAACCAATTCATAATGAATTAGTATAACCTAGAAAGTTTCTGAGCAATAAGTCATTAGCAGAATCAGAGACCTGTCTCTATATAACAGTTCAAACAAGTTAATGTATTGCAGAAAGGGTATAAGACATCCTCATGGGAAGAATGCTGGACAGAACAATGGGGAGAGTCTGGACAAGATACTCACTGTCCTTCCCCAACTTTTTACCAAAGGGCATGTAACACAGAATATGCTAACAAAGTGACTGCCCAAACATAAGCTGATCAAGGATGAACTCAATAGCCACATCATAGTGGATAGAGAAAAGCTCATAAGACCCCAACCYTACACGAAGAACTGCAGGCAACTAGGGATTACTGAAAGCAGGAGAGACTGGCTTCCCCAATTGTTTATGCTATTCCATATGGTCAGCCCCAGAAACTACATACAAGTAACGTTATACACATGGAGGAGGTTATATTTGTACATACATGTACATATACACATTTGATAAAAATTAATGAAAAAAGAGGCCACGAATTTGAAAATGAGCAAGGAAGGGTGTATGGGAGGTTTTGTGGGGGAGGAGATGGGAGTGAGAAATTTTGTAATTAGATTATAATCTCAAAACCACTAAAGAGGTGTTTCTTTTAGTTTGGGATTTCTATATTTTGTTCTCAGTCATTTGTGACCAATCATGTTTGATAAGTTTTTTGACAGAGTTAAAAGTAAATTTTTATTTCTAAAATGTTTTTAGAACCAGGCCACATCTTCTGGGGTTAAAACATTATGCTTGTAATTTGGTGGCAGAAAGTCTGAGATTCTTTTATTTCTCTAATTTGCTTTTATACACAGAATCAATAACTTTTGAAACACAATAAATTTTTATGGAGTGATGCATGCTAAATGGTGATTTTCTGAATGATATTATTTTCAATCCTCATCTGACTTAAAGATAAACAGCTAGACTGAAATATAGATCGCTTTAAGTCATTGCTCAGTGTGAAACAATTTACATGTAATGGTCTATAGATCTTTTAAAAATGCTATATAAAAATAAAAGTTGACTAACTTTGGATTTCTTCTGAATCCTTTTTTTAGAGCAGGGAATTTTTGCTGGATAAATGGGGTTTTTAATTTCAGTGACTATGTAAATGGATTCTATTTATTTTTATACAACATGAACATGTTCTTCCATATTATGGATTTAAAAGAATAGCCATCATTCATAATAAGTAGAAGATTTGACAATTTTTTAAAATTACTTGCAGTACTGGGAGATTATCTGAGTTCTTTATACATGTTAGAAAAAAGCAGTTACTACTGAACTACATGGCCTTTGTATATGATAGACAAGCGGCTACTACTGAATTAGATCTCCAGGTCATTCTATGTATTTTGATTTAAGACAAATCTCACTAAATTAACCAGATGGCCTCAKACTTGTCCTGCATCCTAGGGACATCTCAAATTCACCATCCTACTGCCTCATATTCCTATGGAGGAATTACAACACTATGCCACCAACCCCCCTGAAGAAGACATTGTATAGTTAATGTTTAAAATCTGAAGATGAAACATTTTCTATTTATTGGGAACGTGGGCTAATATGAATAATCAGCCTATCATAAAAATCTTTATTTCAAATGTATGTAATCACAGGTATGATGAAGATTCCTTCAGAATGGGAACGGTGTACATGGCTACTATTTCCAGAGGTCAGATACACAGAGAGCTTAAATCTATATGCATCTTTGCATCAGTGTGACTAGATGTCTGTCTTTATGAGATATGAGCACAGTTTTCCTCATGAGTTTAAGTCTTTGCTACAGAAGTCCCTTCCTTTGCCTTTTCATTGAGCTTCTCAGGACAGCAGAATGATTGATCCTTGGGTCAGTAACAGACAACCCAAATCAATTAAGYTCCTGATGGAGACTGCTGTTCTCTTCTTTGCAGCTTAGGAAACCGCACACACTTCCTTCAGAATTCACACACCCAATTCCTCACATGTACCATTCCCCCAAATCCATGACCTTTTTTTCTTTATTATGATTACATAAATATCGAAAATATTGGAAAGTTGGATA
>BDUI01015581.1:0-15998 GCA_002335545.1 Apodemus speciosus
TGTAAATCTTCATTGTTATCTGAAAATGTTTATAATTCCACCTTCAATCAACTTAGAATTATCTTTATGCTTGTCATTTTACCTATATGACTTCCATGATAATCTTTAATTTTAACATGTTTTTCTATATACTTCTTCAATTTTATCAGAAATATTTTCCATGTAAATCTTCAGGTTTATCAGAAAATGTTTATAATTCCTCTTTCATTCAACTTAGGAATACTTTTATACCTACCATTGTTAGATCTATATATAATTTTCCATGATAATCTTCAATTCTAATGTGTTTTCCTACATTTTTCTACAATTTTATCAGAAATATTTTTCATGTAAATCTTCAATTCTATCATAAAATGTTTCTCTCCCATATTTCAATTAATTTAGCAATGTTTTACATGTCTACCACTTTACTTTTTAATTTTCCATGAAAATTGTCAATTTTAACATGTTTATTGGAAATATTTTCCATGTAAATCTTTAATTTTTATCATAAAGTGTTTTTACTTCCCTTTACTTCCCTTTTCAATAAAAAAAAAAAAAAATTGAACAAAGGTTTATAAGCTGTGACAAGATCCAGGGACAGAAGTCAATTTATTTCTTACTGTGTCATGTTGTGATTTTTGTTTTGTTGTTTTTTTCATTAGTGAGCCAAAATCAAAACTTGATATCAACAGATATATYACCTGTATTACTTCACATGTGTTTGACTGAATGCCAGACTGGTAAGTAACAACTTGAGACCAAATGGCCTCGTGTGGGCTGGCAGTTTAAGAACAGAGACTATCTTTCCAGGCACAGAGAGCAAAGCAACAAGAGCCTGGGGTGACTGTGTCCTGTCCCTGTCCCTAGTCAGGAAGCAAAGGGAAGTTAAGTAATGGAGTCCTACTATCAARTTTTAGACTCCGCAGCACACCAGCCCCCTTTCTTCAGCAAGGTTCTGCGACTTTGCGAGATCACCTGGGGATCAGATTTTCAGTCAAACGAGCCAACTGCAGACATTTCACATTTACACCACATTACTTAAGACCTTTCAATTATATAGAGAGCTACAGTAGGAAAAGCCCAAAAGCAAAGAGGAAGAGGCAGCTATAAAGTAGGAAAACCAATGTGCTCTGCATGAAGGAAAGTTTAAACTGAACCTTAAGGTACACTCACACACACATACACATATACCCACATACATGTACACACACAATACACACACACATACACACATACATGTACACACAAGCTGCCTTTAAGTGACTCGAGTCTTGCCTGTATTCTTTCATCGATTCATGATTTAATGTGTGGTGCCAGTGTTTTGGAATCAGAGGTGGTCTGTCTGTGGCGATCACCCAATGAGAAAGGATGGCAAACAAACGGGAACAGCATTCTTCAGTCGCAAGCTACCTCGCAACTCGGAGCTGTGCCATGAGGAATTGGAAAGCTGAATATTTAAGTCTGCACACACAACTGTCAAAACGCTCTTCCCGAGCAAGCATTGCCTGAGCATCTTCCCAGCTTTTCTCTGTTTGCCAGAGAACTGCTGAAAAGAAACTCGCCACGGCCATCGTAGGCGGTGGCGGCATCTTCGTCATCATGAAAACAGACTTCCCAGGCGAGGTGGGATCTTCACTATGTGCTCTGGTTCAATGCTGCTGGAGGTCCCGTATTATGGTGGTAGGTGGGGGAAAGCCACTGAGCGGCTGTTTCTGGACCACAGCTTGTATCTTCTGGGTTTTAACTAAGCACCCTTCCAATCTCATCCAGTTTTCCCCATGTCCATTTGTAGTTCAGGATAGGCGGCTACAATCATGTAATCGTTATAAAACATGCCATTCCTGTTTACCCACTGTGTGCGTGTGTTTGCATATATGAGTGTGCATGCATGTTCACATCTGTATGCTTATGCATGTGTGTGCATGTATGTGAGTATGTGTGTGAACGTATGCGTAAGTATGTGTGTGCATGTGTATGTGTGTGAGAGAGATCTAAGCAGAGGATCTAGGCTATCACAGACCATCATGTTCGTTGTACTCTGAGGCAATTTCATTGGCTTCTTTATTGCTATTGCATACTGGGTCACACACACACACACACACACACACACAGACAGACACACTTAAAATGATCTCTGCCTGAAGAAACCAAGAGAACTTTCTAGTAGGTTTCCATAGAAAGTATTTCTGAAAACAAATATACAGCCTAGCTTTGGCACTAGGGGCTACATGTATCCTCCAACTTCCAGCTGGGGTGTCTGGTCCCCAGGGGAGAGGGGGGCTGCTGCAAATGCCAATTTGGTCCCAGGTACCAGCCATTATCTCTCTCAGTTGGCTGCTACTTATGTCCTTGCGCTGCCCCCTCACCATGAAACCAGAGTGGTAATTAGAAGAAACTGGAGACGCAGTCTCTCTGCCCAGTAGTGCGAAAGCCCGAGCGAGCTTTGTCTTTCGTTAATTTATAGACTAATATTCTTCAGCTGCACGTGGTGCTGTTCTCATTCCACAGTTAAAGCAACCTCTTGGCAGCTGAGAGTTATTAGTTCCAAACACTGGGGACACGTATTTCTAGGTAAACTTCAATGTGTTTCCTTTAATGCCCCTGGACAGCAAGGTTCTTGTTAGAAGAGCCAAGTCTTAAGCTTGGCTTCAGCCCACCTGATCCAGGTTCCTACCCCCACCCCCACCCCACTCCCCCCGCCCCTTGAGTTCACTGGGGATTTGAATGCAGCCTTGAATTTTTTTTTTGAGAGAGAGATTCTGATCAAGAGATAGCACATGGAGAATTGGACAAATTCTAATGGTAAACAGCTACCGGGACGCCTTGCTACTGGGTACATCTATACAACCTAGCCTCTTTGCAGAACTTGTGAGAAATGCAGACTCCATGTGCCTCAGCCTTGGCACCAAAGCTAGCAAAATCACAATGTGCATTTTAACAAGATCCCCTGGTGATTCCTTGCCTGTGAAAACTGAGAAGCCTGAAAAGTTAGGTAATGGAGTTCATTTCTCCCCTTTGAGCCTCTTGGGAAATGCCTGCTACCTTCTTCTGTCTTTTCTAAGACAGAGCCTTAGGCAAAAGCCAGCCTCCATGAGAGGGAGATTTCAAGGGCTGCCAGGTACCCCAGGGCTGCCCAAGGAGTCCTTGCTTTAAAGGCAACATCTCAAAGCAGTGCTCAAAAGAGGGGACAGCCTTGGGGCATCTCAGAGAGTGGCTCTGACTGAGTGAACAGCTCGCCTCAGGAAAGGCCACAAAATAACCTCCCCACCCAGGATCCTGGAGGCTAGGTGAAGGTTGACTTCACAAAACTCTACTGCTATATTTGTTTTTCTTGTTTAATTCACCAAGACCTTCTGTGAATGCTGACTGTGAATACCAACTGACAAAGTCATTAGTAATCTGGTTGGCGATACCGCTATTCCAGGCTGGATTCTCCTGTTAAGTGAGAAATTCCCTTGATTCTTCAGACAGTCCATTATTAAGCACCTTAGCCAACGCTGCTTCCTTTGAGACCCAGCTGCTTTCCTTGGCCTGTGGAAGTCCTAACATCCCAGCAGAGTAGAACAGATCCTCTATATCACTACACCAGAACTTAACGCAGAATTTGGTACCTTGTTTTTAAACAACGGTTAGACAACATTTTTTTTTTATTCTTTAGCTTCACTGTTAAGAAAAGTATTTACCTTCTCTGGATTCCCCATTTAGTCACAATAATAATGAAATACAATAATAAAATCTTGAGATGCATCATCCTTTTGAGGGTCTCCAAAACCCTGTGTTGTTTTTCATCCTTTGACGGTACTGGGGATTGAACCCAGGACCTGGCACCTGCAAGGCCTACTCTAACTTTTAACGTGAGCCTATATCCCTGGTCCTCTATGATTGTTATTTTTTTTGAGGCTTTTATTCTTTTTTAAATGTTGCCGGCCTGTCACCTCTTCTCCCCCTTGTGATCTATGAATGACGATATTAAGTTCAGATCCGAAGCTCGTGCCGATGGTACCCTCCCGGACTGCCCTTGCACGCTATCCTTTATCTTCCATCCTCCAGCCAGGCTTCTGTAACCCAACCCCACCTCTGCCCACACAGTTACTGACAGTATATTTTGCAAATGAGATCCTTTGGGATACACGATCAGATATTTCCCTCAAGTCTAGACACATCCCAGCGAGCCTATTCTATCCATCATTTACGCATGGCTCTGTCACTTAGTCACCCCTGGTCCTTCTGATAAAAGCCTGCCCCCACCCTCCTTTAGATGGAATAGATTAACAAATTGGAGACGTTTCTCACACCGGCATCATGCTTTACATTTTGTTCTGGTCTGTCATGGGCAAGATCCTATTTTGACTTTCATGAAAACCCTGAGAGATCTATAAGGGTGGGCTCTTTGAACCCATTATGAAAACCCCGGAACAACTCACCCTGATGTCACGAGCGATCAAGAGGGAGATACAGATCAGTATAAACCTGCAAGCTCTGACCACCATTCCGGAATGCCTTACAAAGCCAGAGTCGAGCTCAAAGCAGAGTGCAAGACATAAGTCAGGCCCCTCTCCTCTTCAAATACACAAACACATGCACGTACCCTGCTCTCTAAAATATGACGTTAACATTCTCCAAGGTGTATGCTATAACCTACCTCTGTGGGCTCACAAAACACTACTTTTATGCACACACACACAGAGAGAGAGAGAGAGAGAGAGAGAGAGAGAGAGAGAGAGAGAGAGAGAGAGAGAGAGGAGTGAGTCTTTCTACAGAGCTCTGGCTCTCCTGGAACTCACTACGTAGGCAAGGCTGGCCTCACAGTCACTGAGCCCTGTCTGCCTGTCTACTAAGTACTACGGTTAAAGTCCTGCACTGCCATGCCTGGCCTATGCTTGTCTCACGTTTGGCATCTCTTTGTATCTATTAGTTAGTCTGTCTGTGTTGCTATAACAACACATTTGAACACTCAAGCAATGTGATGAATGGAAACAGAAATGTTTCTCTTACCACTCCGGAGGCTTGGAATTCGAATACCAACAGTGTAGATAGGGTTTCTCAGAGAGGGCTCCTTTCTGCCTTGTAGCTGACGCCTTGGGGCTGCTATGTTCTCTCACATGGCAGACAGACAGGAGGGCAAGCACTCCTTAGCTGGGCACTATAAACAATCTCTTTTATAAAGGCCTAAATCCCACTCACCTGGGAGGAGCCTGCATCATCCAATCATTTCCTAAGGGCCCCATCTCTAAGACTGTTACATTGGTAACACCTGAATTGTGGAACGTATCCAGCCAAGCCATAGTTTCTAAAATTTGAAATTCCTTTCTTTTCTTTTTTTTTTTTTTTTTTGGTTTTTTGAGACACGGTTTCTCTGTGTAGCCCTGGCTGTCCTGGAACTCACTCTGTAGACCAGGTTGGCCTCGAACTCAGAAATCCGCCTGCCTCTGCCTCCCAAGTGCTGGGATTAAAGGCGTGCGCCACCAACGCTCGGCTTCTTTTCTTTTTTAATCATCATCTTGTTCTTGCTTTTCTTCTTGTTGTTCTGCTAGTTCTTGTTCTTGTTCTTCTTGTCCTCGTCTTCTACCTCTTCCTCCTTCTCTCCCTTTCTGTTTTAGTTTTGGACATCTAACCCAGAGATCAACACTCTACCACCAAGTCATATTCCCAGGCAAAGAATCTTTCTGTTACTGGTTTCCATCAAGAAGTTAACGTGGCTTCACATTTGTATTTTCAGAACACTGGAGTATCTGGCACCATGTTTCCATATGGTAATATGACTGGCTGGGTGAATTTCAAAAGTCCCTGTGACAAACTGAAGTAAACATAATATAAAACAGTATTGTGGGAAATGTGTTGTCACTCTGGTAAAAATCCCAACACGAACAATGTAAGAGAGAGAAAGGATTTATTTAGGCTTATAGGTCCTAAGTTTAAGTGAATGGTCAGGAGTGTGTGCGTGTGTGTGTGTGTGTGTGTGTGTGTGTGTGTGTGTGTGTGTTTCCATATTAGCACAGCAACAAAACAGTAACGGATACACAGCACTACCTCATTTTCAAAGCATAACAATAGATGAAGGTAAGTACCACAAACAACAGAAATTACCCATCATGCATCTGGAAGTTTACAGTCTGTCAGAATCTAGCAGGTTTGGATGCTAATGAGGGCTCTCCTGGCTTCCTCACCTGGTACAGGGAAAGGCAGCTAGCTCTCTGGGCCTCTTTTTATAAAGCCATTAATCCCCACATGAACTCTCTGCCCTCAGGGCCTGATTACCTCCCAAAGCCCCATCACTGCATATGGTGACATTAGGGATTAGGGTTTCAACATCTGACTTGGGGGAGGGGAACACAAACACCCAGTTCATAGCAAGGCCCCATTTAGAAAATCCATCTAAATCCATCTCCGCCCTTAGTAAAATTAAACCTGTAACCTTCACTTTATAGACTCAGTCATTAGCCAAAGCAGCTGCCCATCTAGATGTGACAGCATGGTGACTAAAGAACAGTATGTCTAGACTATCTAGAACACAACCTGGTGGGTAACCTTGCCTCTTTGTAGCTTAAGTTCTTGTGTGTTAACTGAGGGGAAGTGTTATACTTAACTCTTCAGTTTGGAAGAGCTAAATGAATTTATTCTTACACAGCAGTTACGCACATTAGTATCAGTTTTGTTATTATAATTACAGTCATTATTTCCCATTTTATGTTTATATTGGGCATACTGTTAGAACAGGGACAAAAAAGCCATTAAGGGAAAACTCATGGTCTGAGAATAGAATCTTTGGCCTTCTGTAAAGTTCACCTTCCACTGGGCAGGTTCGTCACCTGACCAAAGACCCATTACCCATGAAGAGGGAACTGCCCGAAGACAGTGAGCTCAGCAAAAGCCAAGCTCAAAAACACGGGTGGGAGGATTATTCTGTTCATGAGATGCTTGACTTTTCCTGCCCAGAACACCTACTCCCTATTTCCCTAAAGCCCACAAGGCCACAAAGAAGTTAGTTGTGTCTGACCATCTTTCTGAATTCAGAAAGGAAGAACTTTTCCTTTGTTCTTTTTTCTCTTTTTTTTTCTTCCGATTTTTTTCCCTGTTTTTTTCTGCCTCCTCTGTGATGCTGGCCAGAACCTATGTATGTTTTTCCTGATTTTTTGGGCTTTCTCGTTCTTTCTGTAAAGCAGTGGTTCGCAATCTGTGGGCTGTGACCCCTTTGAACGCTGAACAACCTTCCAGGGGATCACATATCAGGTATTTACATACGATTCCTAACAGTAGCTGAATGATAGTTATGAAGTAGCAACAAAATAATATTATGATTAGGGGTCCCCATAACATGAGGAACTGTGTTAAAGGGTAGAAAGATTGAGAGCCACTGCTCCAAAGCCTCACCTCTGTGCCATATGGATGCCTGATGTCATTGGCAAACCTTTATAATAGTCACTCAAACAATATCACTTGTCTTCCTTCTCTCCTCCTTTCTTCTTCTCTGGGAAGCTGCTGAGGCCTATAGTTTCCCATGTCCTCCAGTTTTTCTTTTAAACTCTAATAAATTGTCCCCAGGCTTCTATTTAAGTCTGTTTTTAAATTATTTTATTAATGAAATGGAAAAACCCCAAGAAAGAGCCCTGATTTCCCTTGTATCATCTAGCAACCATTTAGGGGCTCCTTAAAATTCCAGTAACAATATTAACATGGAGTGGAGGGAGAAGAGGAAGGATGAAATGATGTAATTATATTTTAATTTAAACTTAATAGTAGTAAAAGGCAAAATATAAATGATAAATATATAAAAAATGTTTAACATCCTTAGCCATTGGGTAAATGCAACTTTAAACTATATGGAAAGCACATTTTAGAATTGTTTTCCAGAGACCTGGGATGTGAGAGACTCCCAGGACTCAATGGGGATGACCTTAGCTGAAATGCCCAACAATGGGGAGATAGAACCTGAAGAGACCACCTCCAGCAGACAGGGTCCACAGGAGAGAGATGGGGTCATCAACCCACCTTTAAATTTTTTGACCCAGATTTATTCCTGTCTAAAAGAAATGCAGGGACAAAAATGGAGCAAAGGTCATCCAGTGACTGACCCATCCCCATGGGTCACTTGACACTATTACGGATGCTATGTTGTATTGAAAGACAGGAGTCTACCATGGCTGTCCTCTAAGAGGCTCTACCAGCAGCTGACTGACACAGATGAAGATACTTACAGCCAACCATTGGACTCAGGTTGGGGACACCTATGGAAGCATTAAAAGAACTGAAGGGGATGGCAACCCCAGAGGAAGACCAATAGTGTCAACTAACCCAGACCCCTGGGAGTTCCCAGAGTATTTGTCCTTAATTTTCACAAGCCTTATAGATTTAGGCCTGTATTTCTTTGAATTCATCCTTTATAGGGATCTTCTTCAAATAAGTTTTCAATAGCAATCTCTGTTTGTTTTTCTTTTGGAAGTTCTGATAAGACATATATTAGATCTTTTGATACAGATGTCTAAATCCCTGAGGGTTTAGGTTGAGATTTCAATGCTCTATATTCACCTGTAATGGTTATTTCCTCAGGATTTCTATTTTGGACTTTGAACCCATCACTGAGTTTCATTTTTTCATATTAGTTATGATTGCATCTTCAAATTCTCTGCTGAGTGTCTTAGTCAGGGTTTGTATTCCTGCACAAAACATCATGACCAAGAAGCAAGTTGGGGAGGAAAGGGTTTATTCAGCTTACATGTCCACATTGCTGTTCATTACCAAATGATGTCAGGGCAGGAACTCACACAGGGCAGGAACTTGGAGGTAGGAGCTGATGCAGAGGCCATGGAGGGATGCTGCTTACTGGTTTGCCTCCCCTGGCTTGCTCGGCTTGCTTTCTTATAGAACCCAAGACTACCAGTCCAGGCATGGCACCACCCCTCCCATCACTAATGAGAAAATGCCTGACAGCTGGACCTCATGGACGCATTTTCTCGAGAGAGCCTCCTTTCTCTGTGATAACTCCAGCTTGTGTCAAGTTGACAAACAAAACTAGTCAGTATGCTAGGTTTCCTGTTTTGGTTGCCTTTTCCCCAAGGGTATGTAGCCATTGTTGTATAAAAATATGTTTTTATTAATTCTTTGAGAATTTCATACATGTGCAGTTGTATAACAGTTCCCTCAAACATTCTATCCTGTAGGAATCTCCTTAAACAAGAAGGAAAACAACTCAAATAACTTCAGGAAGTCCCTGAAACTAATCAGATTCATTAGACTTTTCTCTGCAAGAATAGGCAATAAAAGCTGAGAGTTCTCTTCAGGTAAAAGGAAGCCCAGCTGGAAAGAAGACTCCAGACTAGACTAGCTTACTGGAAGAAGCAGTAACAAGCCAAACTGACCAGAAGAGGTTTAGACCAACTGAGGCACCTGGAGTGGATATTCTTTAACCTGCTGTGTAAGAGGTGTTCCAAGTTTCCAATTTTGTGAGCTGTCACCCATACTTGGGTGGGCTTTGGCCCGCAGTTATCTTTGAGTCATATCTGTTCCTATAAGTAAACCCTCACCTGTGTTTCTGTTACCCCAATAAAACTCACTGGGTCACCAAGTTGGACTTTGATGGTATCCATATTTGGTCTGTCATGGGTTACCTATCTGGAGTGAGTAGACATGTGTATTGCATCTCCTTAGTAAAAGTTTTGTCATATAACATGTGTACAATGTATTTTCATCATAATCATCCCCTGTTCCTCTCCTAACTGCCCTCAGATCCAATGCACTCCTCAGTTCATGCTTTTAATAACCCATAGATTCCAATTTATCCTTCCCATATTCTATGAGTATGGGCCCATACACTGGAGCACCGTTAACCTACCAGGAGCCACACCCTTGAAGAAAACTGACACTTCCTTTCTCCTTGAGACATCATCAACTGTTCATAGTTCCTCAGCTTGGGGGCATTCTATACATGAGGGACCTCTAAGAACTCTAGTGGGTAGCTCCTAGAGTAGTAAATACTTACCAAAAAGTGGCAGCTTACAAAATTAACACACCAAAAATCAGTGGACTTCTTCTCTACCAAAGATGAAAAGACTGAGAATGAAATAATAGGAACAATCCTTTTGGCAATAGCCACAAAAATAAAATAATAAAATAGAGTGCCATGGAATAACTAAGAAAGTGAAAGACCTAAGCACTGAAAACCTTAAAATACCAATGAAAGGTATCTGGAGAGATAACGGAAAGTGGGGAAGCCTCCCATGTACATGGATTGGCAGGATTAATTCTGTGAAAATGGCTATCAAGTCAAAGTAACCTACAGATTAACCCTCCATCAGAATTACAATGTGTCTTTGCAGAAACTGCAAACGATCGTCTTAAATTTCTTATAGACACACAAAAGATCCCAAGTAGCTTTTCTATTTAATTTTGATGTATAATTTCTATTTTTAAAAGTAATGGGTTCTGTAACCAAAATATATTCAGAGAAATTCAGCTTCAACATTTGGCCCATAATACGTGTGTTTGTGTGAGTGTGTGTGTGTGTGTGTGTGTGTGTGTGTGTGTGTGTGTGTGTGTGTGTGTGTGTGATTTTTCTCCATTTAAAAAGTTATATATAACTGGATGTAGTATTGCATGCCTATCATACCAAAACATGGGAACCTGAGGCTGGAAGCTGTCCAGTAGTTTAAGGTTAGCCTGGGTTACATAGTTGAGTTACAGGCTAGCCAAAGCCTATATGGAAACATTCTGTCTCAGTGAAGGAAAAAAAGGTTGGAGGGAAGGAAGAGATAAGTTAAATGTGTTTTCTCTGACGTTGGTTGTTTTCTATATAAACTTGTGTCTAGCTTATTCACTTGTTATATATTAGGCATATTTAAAAGAGAGATATTCCTTAACCTTTTTTCCAAATGCCTTGTAGGCTATGTAAATGAACTATTGTTTATATTTAACACAATAAGTAATAGCGCTATCCATATAATGTTTGTCCTTCTTCCTCTCTCTTCCCATTACTCTACTCTCCCTCCATCCTTTCCTTTTCCTTCCTTCTTTCCTTCCTCTCTCCCTCCCTTCCTTCTTTGTTATCCAGCTATGAACTAGGTTGCTCAGTCAAAAGCAAGTATATATGTAAATATTGCTAAATTCTCTGAATATCCCTTCCAAGCATACTGGAGCAGTTTGTATTCCTGGCAGATAGAGGTAAAGCTGTCCATTTCCTCACAAAAGTTTCTGGCTAAACATCAAGATTTTGGGTCGAGTTGATGGATAAGGTATTCTGTCCCACTGTGGTTTGGCTTCATGGGTTTAAGCATTCCTATTCACTTAATGTCTTGGCGTTTCCTTTCCTGTGAAGTCTCTGTTATGGCTCTGTGCATCTCTGTCAGGTTGTCCACAGGTCTAAAATATTTTTAAAGCTTTCCGTGTGTTGGAGATATTAACCTATATCATGTATGCTAAGCTACAAAATTATTCTTTTAAAACAAATAACCATTTGATATTTACTGTGATAAGTCTTTAATGTTTAAATCTAACAAAAGATCCAACTAATATTTGAAAGGGAAAAAAATTACTCCAAAGTGGAAAACTGTAGAACTGAAAGGTTCTAAAGCAGGATCTGCTTCAGACAAGATTCAATATGTGGGTTCACAGATAGTCACTGACACAAAGCCCTGGTCCTCTTTGTAGGTGATGTTGGGAAGATGCTGTAGATAAGAACACATCTGAAGCCATCCCTGTCTCGGGCTCTGTTAAAGACAAGTGATTATCAGCATTCCACATCCTCAGAGTCAAACACTCAGAACAATCCCAATTGGTCATTCAGACCAACAAGAAGACTGACAGTAGTTTAGGGGTCTTTGGAGGCCATCTAAGGGTCCAGCTTTAAATGGAATTTACCAAGATATGAAAATTCTAATTTATGTAGGATGCATCAATCATTAACTGAACCTCTTAGAATGAGAGTAAAGTGCCCTGCGCTCACACATATCAAACGTGATGCTTATTATGATCATTATTAATTCATGTGTTCTATGGACCAAGCCCATCCCAGAGTCTCACATGAGCTAAGTATATAATCTTCTACTGAGTCACTGAAGCTTGAACACATGGACAGTACTTACAGAGGCCAGAAGAAGATGTCAGATCCCTTGCAGCTAGAATTAAAAGTGGTTTAGAGCTGCCGCTGTCGGTGCTGCATACTGGACTGTGGTCCTCTAAAAGCCCAGCATGTKCTCTAAACTACAAAGCCATCTCTCCAGCCCCAAGTTTTGGGTTTTTATCCTGACCAGGTGGAAACTTAGAACTTTAGTGCTTCATCTAAAACTGAGAGAATGACTGCAGCCATTATTAGTACTGTAATAAACGTTTAAAGGATCTTGATATCAGCAGGCTTTGGGCTATGCAAAGTATCTTCTTCCATTATGGACCCAGGGCAAATATTTCATAAGAACAACTATCATGTCCTCACATGTTTTAAGAAGTCTAGACAAAGAGACATTAGGCAATTTCCCAGGTACTCTGACACCAGTGAGGTCTGTAAGTAAGAGGCATGTCTTGGCATAAAGAAGATGCTAAATCTATGTTTCTGTCTCTGAACCTAAACAATGGTTATTGTACCTCACAAGCTGATTATAAAGTTGAAACAAGGCAAAGCCCATAGACCTGGAAGGAAGTTGGCTGTATGCTTCTTGCTTATCTTTCCTCTGTGATTCTCTTCCTTTCCTATATCTCACAGAATGTTGGTTGGCATTTCACATGCATATTTTATGTGTATCCTACACTTAGTAGTTGCTCCAATTTTTATATCACCAATTAACAAAGCTCATCCTCTGTAAATCCCTCTTCATGTTACACCCTACAGCATCCTTTTCTTTATTCTTTCTGCTTATTTCTTCTCTCATTGTAAAGCTTTTCTCTGTGGGGATCTCATTCCTAGACTATGATAATGAGCATATCCTGGCTGTGTTTGCTCTTGCCTGATAGTGTCTCAAGACAGTGTTTGAGGGTTTCAGGCTTGGGTTAATAGTCTCAGTTACCTTCTCTCATCTTTTTTCCCTTCAGGAAATAGTGTAAACTTCCAGTGTGCTTCCATGAGGCAGAAGGTTGTACTTTGGGGCTTTAATTTCCCTTTGCAGGTGCATTTTTCTTGCATGTGATTTTGCAAATTACTTTCACATGGTTATTACAAAATTATTTCTGTAAATATTTAGTTAGTCTACTTGTATCGTAAAAATACTACACTAGGTTCTTAGACAAAAGATGAGTTGGACATACTCCTCAAAACTATTGAGAGTGACAGAATTCTAAGGATGTTCCCAAACTGCCAGTGCTTGCAAACTAAACACAGTCTGCCTGAATTTGCAGCTGCCCTCATCCTTTCTCCTTTTATGCAGTTTGGAGAAATGTGGGACGTTGTGGGAGACTCACAAATCAATATTTACAAAACACTTGAAGAATTTTAATGCTAAGAAAGCCACTGTAATCAATAACTGGAATAAGAGTTGCTCAAGATAAAATTAATGTTATAGAACAGCTTGATAGAAATTTAACAATAAGTATATTAAACAATCAAGGAGACAAATAAAGGCATACCCTGCATCTTAAGAAGAACAGAAAGTCCCAAAGTAACACAAGGAACAGGCAAGCAACAGCAAATGAGTCAACTGATTTCAATAACTGATTATGTAACTTGAACATAAAATTCATAGCAAAATCTCAAAACTGTAACAGATGAGGTAAATTCTAACCTGGATTACATAAAGGAGACATTTAGAAAATTAGAAAAGAATAATGAGGTACCTGACCAACCAGAAAAAAACAGTGACAAAAATAGAGATGCTTGGAATGACTTAGCATTTGTGGTGGTTTGAATATGCTTAGTCCAGAGAGTGGCAGTATTAGGAGGTGTAGCCTTGTTAGAGTAGATGTGGCCTTACTGGTGGAAGTGTGTCACTGTGGGCATGGGCCGTGGAAGCCAGTCTTCTCTTGTTTGCCTTTGGAACAAGATCTAGAACTCTCAGCTCCTCTTAAACCATGTCTGCCTGCATGGATTCTGCCATGCTCCTACCTTGATGATAAAGGACTAAACCTCTGAACCTGTCAGTCAATTAAATATTGTCCTTATAAGAGTTGTTTTGATCATGGTGTCTGTTCATAACAGTAAAACCCCAAGACAGCATTTATTACATGATAGAAATTGTAAAATTCGAGCATAGGAGGGGTGGTAGTAGGTTCTATTTATTAGGGATTTTCCAAAAGTGGTGAACACATAAATGTATTTGGTTATATTTTTAAAAGATGTGTAAGGGATGTGGATGCATATGGGTGTGCAGGTATAGGTACACATCTGTGCACATGCTTGGAGAAGCCAGATGTCAACCTTGGGTGTCGCCTCTTTGTACCTTCAGTTATGAGGCAGGGTCTCTCACCAGGTCCTAAGTCTTACTGATTAAGTTAGACTGTCTAGACCCTGAACTCCACAGGTCTGCCTATTTCTGCCCACCCTTTGCAAAGGAATTACAGCACACACAGCCAGTTCTGACTTATTATGTGGGTATTTAGCTACCTCCTCAGCCCCCTAACCTTCAACTTGGGTCACAAATACATTTAAAGACTCAAGTACGATACTGAGCATGATGGTGTAAGCCCAGAATCTCCGAAACTTCCTGGAGGCCTGTGCCACAGGTTAGCAAGTGCAAATAAAGCTTGGGCTGCAATGTGAGAGACTGCTTTCCAAAACTTAAAGAAAACGCAATAAAGTAATAACTAAAGACAAGATGAGATATACGATAAAATAAAAGCAAGTCCATATACCTGATGTTCTGGGTTGAATGTGAATTACTCTGTCAGGCTCCTGTGTTTGAATACTTGGCCCCAACCTAATGGTGCTGTTTAGGGAGTTTTCAATGCCTTTATGGGAAGAACTTGCAGAGTGTCTTCCCTGGAGGAGGGAGAGGACTTTGAGGAAATGGCTACTTAGTCCTAGTTCTCCACTCTCTCTACTCCCTGTTCAGATGCAATGTGATCAGCCAGGTTCCCAGCCCCATCATGGCGCCTTCTTAGCCTTCTGCCATGTCTTTTCCCTTCTAACATTCTGGACCTGTAAGCCAAAATAAACCTTCCTTCCCTGCCTAAATTGCATTGGTGAGGTATTATATCAAAGCCACAAGAATGAAAACCAACACACCTGGTCACAGAGTAAAAGTAAATCCCACTGACAAAGAAGAGAACTCAGAAGCACAGACAGACTGACAGCAGGTTCTCCCACTGAAGATTGGCCAGGTGATACCTGATATAACATTCCAGAATATTATGTCCAGTCAAAACTAAAAGGGGGCCAGGGACCCWAAGGGGATAGGAACTCCACAGGATGATCAACAGAGTCAACTAACCTGGACCCTTGGGGCTCTCAGAGTCTGAACCATCAACGAGAGAACACACATGGACTGGACCTAGGCCTCCCCACACATTCGTAGCAGATGTGCAACTTGGTCTTTATGTGGGTCCTGAACACCTGGAGAGGGGGCTATCCCAAAAGCTGTTGCCTGTACTTGGGATATGTTCTTCTACCTGGGCTGCCTAGGCTGGCCTAAGTGGGAGAGGAAGCCCCTAGCCTTGCACAGACTTGAAGCAGCAGAGTTGGGGGATACCCAGGAACCCCACCTGCTCAGTGGAGAAGAGGAGATGGATGGAGAAGGGTTGTGGGGGTAGGTGACCGGGAGGGGAGTATTGAGCAGGATATAAATTGAATAAGTAAAATAATAATGATGAATTAAAAATTAAATTTAAAAAGGGGATCAGAGAGATAGTTCTACAGGTAACTTGCTCACTACACAAGCATGAAGTCATGAGTTAGAATCCCCAGCATGCACATAAAAAGACATGGGTGGTCGCCTGAAGTGAATTGGTTAGTTCTAGGTGGAGAGCAATAGAGGAAGACACCCATTGTTGACCTCTGATCTACAGACATGCGCGCGTGCGCGCGCACACACACACACACACACACACACAGAGAGAGAGAGAGAGAGAGAGAGAGAGAGAGAGAGAGAGAGAGAGAGAGAGAG
>BDUI01015586.1:21395-35049 GCA_002335545.1 Apodemus speciosus
TCAGATTGATTTGTTCTTATTTGCAGCGGCTAATATTCGCCCACCTTCTGCACTGCCAGCTTCTACCTGCTGCTGGGATGAGGCTGTAAATGGTCTCAAATCATCAGGAACTTATTAAAAGCAAGGAGTTTTAAGCTCACCAAGTGTTCTCCCTCATTTTTCWGTGGCAGAAGCTGTGGCTGGAAGAAAACCAAAGACCAGAGTAAAACCACCAGACAGTGGCACTGCCCAGATGTAAAACCACACTTCCTGGCTCTTTTTAGCTAGCATTCTAGAACCTGGCTATTTGTAGTTTAYGATTCGAATTGCGCTCTCTGATCCTAAAAGCAGAGTGATTTTCTCTATTCTCCTGCTTGGCCACAAGTCATAATTAGTGTAGATTGATTTCAGAAATGTATTTCTAAGAGGTTAGTCTAAGTTTCTTTCTAATCCTCACCAGTTCCTTTCCATCCTTCCGGTGGAGTCTGGATATTGTATCAGTGTAAAGCAAGCCCTGCATTTGTGTCCTGTAAAATATCACCTTCTTTACCCGCTGCTCCGGGAGCTATAGTTTTCCATCTCAGTGGTGCTGAGTTTGGCTATGTAATTTTCTTTGTTTAGAGTTACCAAAMAGAACACCAATGTTAAATAAAGTTGGCTTGATTTGGTCTTGTGTGTTTGTTTTTCACTAGCCTTGAGAAAAGCATGCCCCAGATAGCTGCTGGTGTGAGAATTTTCGAGCAAAGCTAAATTCAATCTGCAGCTTGGGGTGACCCTCATCTGCAGTCTAGAACCCAGGAAGGTGATCCCAGATCAGTTCACCACACCAAGCTGTAAGCATATGAGTGTGAGAAATAGGTGTTGTTATTGCATTTTGTTGTTTTGTCGTGGGGGTTGTTTGTTATACAGCAGCATCACAGCAATTGTTTAGATGTTCTCTGTGCTTCAAATTCCTAATATGTTTATTGGATGATATTTGCACTATAGTTATTTCCACAGTGTTATGAATATCTATTAAGTTSTTACATGCAGTATATTTAGAATATTATTATAGTAAAGAGAACAGTGCCAACTATTATTTTATTTATTTATTTTRTATACCTGGCAAACTATATACTTCAATTAGAACCACATAAATAAAGCAGGCTAGCATATGTTTATCACTTCAGTATGAGGTATCAAAACTTACCTAAGAAGGAGACTATCACAATATATCCCAATTATATAGTTTCCCCTTCCTCTACCCCTCCCAGTTCCTCCTCACTTCCTCTCTCATCTTGATCCACTGCCTTTGTGTCTCTCCTTACAAAAGAACAGCCTTCTAGGAGATAACAACCAAACATGACAAAATATAAGATGAAGCAAAAAACTTTCATATTGAAGTTGGAAACAGCAACCCAACAGTAGGAAAAGAATCCCAGGAGCAGGCAGAAGAATTAGAGACCCACTTGTTCTCATAGTCATGGTCCTGTAAAATACTAAGCTGATATCTATAATGTATATGCAACATACCTGGTGTAGACTCATACGGGCCCTGTGCTTGTGGTTTCAGTCTCTGYGAGCTCTTATGTGCCTTGCTTAGTTGATTCAGAGGGCTGCGCTCTCCTGGCATCCTCTCTCCYCTCTGACTCTTACAATATTTGCACCTCCTCTTCTGTRGGATTCCCTGAGCTCTGACAGGAGGAGGGATTTGATCGAGACCCCCAACTTAGACCCTCTCCCTACATAGTGTCTGGCTGTGGATCTCTGCATCTGTTTCCATCTGCTGCTTTGGGAAGGTTTCYTGCTATGACTGWGTAAGGCATTGATCTATGAGGATAGCAGCACATCATTAGGAATCACTTAACTGCTTTTTWAAAAGACCAGTTATATTTGGTTTTACTCTAGGTCTCTAGGCCATCTAGTCTCTGATTAGTGGTTACTCAAGCAGTGTTGGGTGTGAGTTCCTTCTTATGGAGTGAGTCTTAAATCAAATCAGACACTGCTTGGCTAGCCCCACAAGTTCTGTACCTCCATTGCTCTAGTATATTTTGCATGTAAGACAGAGCATAGCTCAAAAGTTTTGTGGCTGTGTTGGCGTCCACTTTTCTTTTTCCATAGCTTACATAATACCTTCTGACACCAAAGAGACTAGAACATAGGGGTGAAGGCTCTATGTAGGCACCCACTCAGCTTCTCCATGTTCAATGTGTCGTGTGGATGTTGTCCTCAGTAATGGGGCCCACTGTCAGCTGGCGATTAGGCATCTGAGTTTGAGGTGATTATAGGTCTAGGTGTTGATTTCTGGGTTGGTCTTCGTTGGGTGGTTGTCTTGTTCCTTGGTTTCTATTTATTCTTTGGAGTTTTAGAGAATGTAATGATTGTGTATTGCCTGTTTAACTGGCCGTCTCAGCYGGTGTGATCACAGGGAATGTCTATTAGTTTTGAAGAGTGGGATGCAGCAATGAATGGTGGGAGGGATATTAGGAGGGGGATGATCTGTTGGATCCATAGAACATGTGTAGAGAGGGAAGGGAAGCTGTAGCTATTCATCTGTCACAGTGCTAGAGATGAGACTGAGGGATTGTGTTTTGGGGAACACACACACAGACAGACACACACACACACAGAGAGAGAGAGAGAGAGAGAGAGAGAGAGAGAGAGAGAAAGTGAGAGAGAATATCAGCAGGCAGCAGAATGGTAGATTCTATTTTCACGTCCATTCTTGTTAGCCTGTATCTTTTTATTGAGGAGTTGACACTATTGATATTGAGAGATATCAATGATCAATGATTGTTGATTCCTATTGTTTTTGGTGGTGGTAGTTGTGTGTGTTTGTGTGTGTGTGTGTGTGTGTGTGTGTGTGTGTGTGTGTGTACATCCCTTTTTGTTTTGTTGGTGTGAGATTATTTATTTTCTGTGTTTTCATGGGTGGAGTTAATCTCCTTATGTTGGAGTTTTTCTCTAACATCTTTTGTAGGGCTATATTTGTAGATAAATATTGTTTAAATTTGACTTTATCATGGAAGATCTTATTTTCCCCATTTATTAAGTGAAAGTTTTTCTGGGTACTATGGTCTGGGCTGGCACCTGTGGCCTCAAATCCTGTAGTACACATGTCCAAGCCCTTTTGGCTTTTAGAGTCTCTTTTGAGAAGTCAAGTATAATTCTAATAGGTCTGCCTTTATGTTACTTTGTCTTTTTCACTTGCAGGTTTTAATATTCTTTTTTTTTGTTCCATATGCTTAGTGTTTTGATTATTACATGGTAAGGAGACTTTTTCTGGTCCACCCTATTTGGTGTCTGTATACTTCCTGTACCTTTATAGGCTGCAGCTGCTGCTGTTCCTCCTCCTCTTCCTCCTCCTTTTTTAAATTCCTCTGTTTTATTTAGTCTTATTTATTTATTTATTTATTTATTTATTTATTTATTTATTTATTTAATGCATGAGTGCTCTGCTGCATGTGTACCCCAATGCCAGAAGAGGGCATCAGATCCCCTGATAGATGGCTGCAAGCCACCCTATGTTGCTGGGAATTGAACTCAAGACCTCTGGAAGAGCAGTCAGTGCTCTAAACTGCTGACCCTTCTCACTGGCATTTCCTTCTTTAGGTTAGAAGTCATTTCTTCTATGATTTTGTTGAAGATATTTTTCTGGGACTTTGAAGTAGGGGAGGGAGAGAGAGAGAGAGAGAGAGAGAGAGAGAGAGAGAGAGAGAGAGAGAGAGAGAGAGAGAGAGAGAGAGAGGAGGGGAAGAGGGGGAGGATTAAGGGGAGGGGAGGGAAAGGGAGAGGAATTGGGAGGGGGAGAGGAAGAGGGAGCGGACGAGGTCTGTGGGCAGAGTATCTGGTTTTCTGGCAGACATGGTCTGCGACTTAGTAGGGTACCTGCTAGAGTTGTAGGATAGGATCCTCATACCATTTTAAATACTTCATTTCTAATAGCAGATAATGTGGTTTTTCTCCATACCCTACACATTCATAGCAGTACCTAGGTACCTTAAAATTTAAGTCAGTTCTGATTCTCTCTACATTGAGAAAGCATCAGATATCACGGGCTAAAGGCTCAGTTCCTTGAGACTTCACCCACTTCTAGATGCCAATTACAAGTTGCAAGGCCCCAGGTCATGTGCAACTTGCATTCAAATTGGCTTAGAACAGGACTTCCCACAGCTTTCTCCTTGGGCTTGATAGTTTACTAGAGCAATTCAAAGATCCCAATGCAGTTTGCTTACCACTGTTGCTTTATTACAAGGGCTAGTTCAAAGAATGTAAGTAAAGATATACAATCGGTTAGTGTCTTCTAGGAGATGTCATACATTAACATCTGTGTTCTTGTTTAYTAACCAAGAGGCTCCTCACCTCTGTAGTTTGAACTTTCGTGGAGGCTGGTGGAGTTGATAACTCCATTCCCATTCCTTACCCCCATTTCTAGAGAATGGAGCCTAAAACTGGAAGCTCTGAGTTTCTAATCATGACCAGTCCTCTGGTGAGCAGGCCCCATTCAGGAGCCCATTGAGTGTTGCTTCTTTAGAATTAAAGATCAGCCAGGAATTCCAAGGAGTGTACATGATTTGCACTGGGAACTGAAGCTCACGATCAAGTCAGCCACATTTCATTTCTTGTCATTCTTTCTGAGAAATTGAATTCTAGTTGATGTCTATYGCGTGAGCATCATAGAATGTTCTTTGCACAAATCTGGATGGGAGGCCAGTGACTACATAGTGACTGTCTTGGTCAGTGTCCTGTTGCTGTGAAGGGACACCATGACTATGCAAACTCTAATAAAAAGAGAGCATTTAATTGATGCTTGCTTACAGTTTCAGAGCTGTAGTCCATTATCAGCATAGCGGGAATCATGGCTGCACATAGCCAGACACGGTGCTGGAGGATATGTTTCTATATACATATCCACAGGCACCAGGAAGAAAGGAGACAATGGAGCTGGCTTAAGTATTTGAGACCCTGAAGCCTAACCCCCCAGTGACACTTCCCTCAGACACCAGGTCCCTCCTCCTAACCCCTGTCCAGTAGCTCTACTCCCTAATGACCAAGCATTCAAATATATGGRTGCTCCTTTTATTGAAACCACCACTGTGGCTTGATGTTGTCAAAGGTTACTTGATACATCTGAGACTGCTGGTGGTATGCCATAGAATACTGTCTTATGCTAGGCATCCTTATAATACTCTGAAGTAATAAGGGTAGTCAATATATGACCAGAAACATAGTTATTATCATTATGCTTAGTATGCACTTGCATGGTGCTGTAGTTTTGTCTGATTGGCAGTGCAGTCAGTTCATTGACATAAACGTCATCATAAACACATTCAAGTGATACCTTGTGTTACATTGTGAAGTTGTCTATGGCATTATCTGGGAATAAGGATATCAGGGTTCCATTGCAGTATTATATAACTGGTGGCTATATAATATCTGGTCTTCTGTTGACCTTCCTAGATGCATGCTTATATTAGGGAAAAAATGATTTTCATAGCACCCCTATTCCCAATATTTCTATAAGCCCTGTTAGTATCTATCATTAGATTCATGAACATATTCATATTATTCCACAGCAGTGTTCACTAGCTTCTCTTCTCCTTTACCTACTTTGTCTCTTTCCCCTACCCTCACTTGTACTTCCTAAAAGCCCACCCTGAGGAAACATCCCAAATAAACTACTCCTTTGGCTGGGCTTACCTTTCGCTGGGCTTGCCTTTGACTGTACCAATCTCAGAGAGAGGCAAAACCCACCATTCCTTGTATGACCTGCTGTGCCTCTTAGTTGGCAAGGGGTCATGGTATATTGATAGTAAGTTTTACATACATTGCCTTCAGTTCTGTAGAATTRGAAATCAGTTCTTTAGGTAGCAAGAGTTATTGCTTTAGCAGAAGGGAGCTGCCTCACCTTAAGTCTCAGTGCTCTTCCCTGGATCTAAATAACTGCAGACACAGAGCTTCAATGCTACATTTCTCTTGCCTCGATCCATATAAACCTCAAGTGGATTTCTAGCTTCAGAGTCACCTGTGGAGTGGGAATCATCTGAGACTTCTCTTGAAACTTCATCAGAGATGTCTTTCACTCCTTTGTGTCTTCCTTTCCCAGAGCCATTATTCCAAAGATTATTTTCCAGCAGACCCCTGGCAGATAACTCTGTGGCTCATCATGTCCAGGTGTCAGCAGGAGTGTCCTGAGAGGGCAGCCCTAAAATGGAACTTTGGAACTGACTCCTGCAGCTGGCTCGGGCATGTCATTGCAGGTAATAACTTGAGAGAGTTGTGTTTCTGCTTTTTACTGTAGTGGATTGCTAGGATACGTGAGAGTTGGGTGGTATGTTGAGAATGGCAGTGTTGGTGCAGAGATTCAGAGGCYAGAAGAGAAATAGTTGCTATAGACTCTGAAAGAAGGTAACTGTTGCCTCATACTGCTCCTGATTAATCAGTGGAATGGGATAGRGACATMAAAAATAGACATGCTAATACATAACTGATTTTTAGGGGGGAATGTTAAATCAATTCCATGGGGGAAAGATACTTATGGCTCAAGAGCTCATGACAACCCAAGTGTTTAGCAATCACTTRTCTGTGTGTCACATGCTGGACTCAACAGTGAGCTCCGTATGAGTCTTAGACTTCAATACGAACTCTAAAATCACAAAGCTTCTATATTATAGGAGAGTAATTGGGAGGGTGTTTTTTAGTGACTTCACACCTCAGTCGCAGATGCTCAGGCCCAGGTGACTTACAAAGGACAGAAAGTTGTTTCTCACAGTTCCAGAAGCTGAGCAGGTCAAGATTGTGGCACTTTGCAGTTGGTGTTTGGTGAGAGGCTTTTAATCATGGTCTCTCACGTGGCAGGAAGTGAGAGGGCAAAACCCAAACTCAAACAACAGCAGCAGCAGCAACAGCAGCAGCAGCAACAGCAGCAGCAGCAACAGCAACAATGACAACAACAAAACAAAGCAAAAACAAAAAGCATGGAATCTCTTTGGTAAGCTGTATCATAAAACCACTTAACCATGGTGCGACTTACGTTTTAAGAACTGCAATTGTCAACACCATCATATTAGGGATTAAGCTCCAATATAAATCGGGGGAGGCTACTCAACCCACCTCAGTAGAAAAGATGTCTGAAATAGGATTAACAAGAATAATTTCTCAAAAACAAGTCTGTTGCATGTTCTCGGGATTAGACACACCTGCTTATAATTACACATAAGAACATAACTGGAAAATGAAAATAACGGACTGTGATAAAATATAAGTGTACATTAAACACGGGCCTGAATCTGTATAAGAGGACTTTTCCTCAAGAGTAAAAGGTTCTCAGTTAAATTTCATATATCTAAGACACTCTAATAAGCACAAAACAAACCTGCTTGACACATCCGTCTTCAGGGAAGTAAAAAYGTAAAGCCGTAGTTAGATGCCGACTCTTACCACTAGAAGGGCTAATATGAAGAGGAATGTAAGTTCAAAAGGCTGCTGAGCACAGGGAGTAGTTAAAACCTATCATTGCAGAGAGAAGAGAACAGGGCGGACTACCTAGAATATGGCTGGTTGGTTTCTTACACAGAGAAATGTAACTTCTATGACTTACAAATTATACAGTTCAATTTTGCCTAAGGAAAATGAATGGGTAAATCTGTAGTGACTTGACAGCAGTGTCCTAGCAGTTCCATTCACAATAGCCAAATGCTGAAAACAAGCCAGCTTTTCATCAGCAGGAGAGTGGACAGACCTATTTTAGTTTGTTTGTCTGGAGCCTCTCTGTAATGCAAATGAATTTAGCAYTGTGCTATGGATGGATGAGTCAGTCCCACAACCACCGTGATGAGGGAAATCAGGCAGGCAGGTGAAACCACACTGCATAGAAATCCAGAAGAAACACTTGTGACACAGTGAGAGGGCACAGTGGCCGTCTCTTCCTGGAATGGAGTTTCTRTGTRTTGATAAGGGTGTGTCTGTGTGTCTATGGCCATTTGTCAGCTCACTGAGCTGTTATAGTAAAAACTAGAGCATTTCCACATCTGTCAGTTTTATATGTCAACTCAGTAACAGTTTATAAAATATAGTAAGGATACCAAGGACTTTAGCATAAAAGGGAATACAGTCTATTTTCAACTTTATAAGCTCCCACATTCTTCTTATTGTATTATTTCTTCCAGAAATAATTATATCAAAGAGTATAGCAAGAGGAATAAGTTGGGTTGGGGTTGGAAAGATAGCTTGGCAGTAAAGAACATGTATTGCTTGTTTAGGACTTGAGTTCAGTTCCTACCACTCACAGTTGGGTGGCTCATAATCTGTCAATCCAGCTCCAGGGCATCTGATTATTTCTTCGAATCCCTTAGGCACAGCACCCACAACTACATGAACCCCCACGAAGACACAGAGACTCAGACACCTAATTAAAAATAAATCATAAAAGAATGAGTACTTAAATTCATTCAGCTATTACAATTAGAAGTACAAAACAAAATGAGCATGCAAAGTTGTTCATCACAGTTATGGTTATACTACAAAAAATCCGAAAGTGCTCRGAAAAATTACAGTCCACTCYTGTATGAATTATATCACAGCTACAAATTAGATGACATATCATGAGGGAATGCTAATAATCAATAAAYGCCATTTAATAATGTAGACTATAGAATGGTATGAATGTCCTTCATGTTTCTATTGTTATCATCTGAAATAAATTAYGTGAGCATTACAAAATTTTATTYAATCGAAGGTTGCATGGTCCATATCTGAACTTGCATTACTCTTTTGTGTTTTTAASATGCTTATATTTTGAAATGAAAGCATAATCACAGCATTTTCCTCTTCCCTTTCTTCCCTCCAACCCTTCCCACTAAGTACTGTTCCTACCCTCCTCCCTTCAAGTTGTTTAGAAGCACAAGAGAAGCCCACAGAGTCTTGGAAATCAGCTACTTAGTTGTCAAAGGGAGCGGATACTGAATTAGATTATTTTTTCTTCCTGATAAAAACCAGTCCCTCTTTCTCCTTCTGGCTTTCTCAGCCATCTCTCTTCTCTATTCCGTTCCAATTCTGCTCAAGTCTGTGAACCATGAAGAGCAGCGACGCYCTTTAGGAGACAGCAGGCAAAGGCTGGTATCGCTAACACCCAGGCCATCATGGGAACACATTTCATTTGGCTCCGTTTTCAAGTCTGCAAACTTGCTTTAATCAAAATTGAAATCAGTGCGATAAGAAGTCAGGTACATCTCAGTCTCCCTGTTTGATATTTTACTAAAATTAAGTGAACTCAGGATCCTGTAAGCGATCGCCCTGGCCTGATGCGTTTGGGTGTGCTCACAGGCAGGCACCGGCTCGGTGGTTACTGTAGAGAAACAATCTATAGCGTTTGATCGGCTAATGAGAACCGGAGCAATGAATAATTACATATAGAAAGAGTTGCGGGAGAGTGAAGGAAGAGATGTCAAAACTATTTCCACCGAGTTTTATTTTATTTACCCAAAAGCAAATTCAAAGGTTGTTACAGGACAGTGCACAGAAAACTGCGCTGCCAAGGGAATCTCCTATAGAAAAAGCTGCTTTGCTGGCTTTGCAGGCTTTGCGGCAGTTGAGCTCACAGTAGAAACGCATTCAATTCCACACAGTAATAGTGCTTTAATAACAGATGAAAATATGTTTTACGGTGTGTGTTGATAACTAAATGCTTATCCTATATATAGAAATTCAAATAATTGGAATTTCTCATAGCTAGCATCCAGTTGAGACCACTGGAGAATACGTTGATACAGAAGGTTAAAATCAATAGACTGTGTTTTGGTTATTTTTTTCAGAAGATGTCTGCGGTATGGTTAATATACTATATTTGTATTATGGGCTCTGGTTCCTGTAAATCTGAGGTCTCTCTTACTTGAATGAATGAGGAGATAAGCAATTGAATTTGAAAGACACTTTATGCAACAGAAAAGCAATTTTGTTCCTGGTTATCAGAGGGCAAGAAGTAAACTAGCAATTGAACGCAAAATATTTTTAACCCTTGAGATGGCGGTTTGCTTTGGTCCCACTAAAGACATGTTTCAACCCATCTCAGTCCATGTGTGATGCTAATGCAATATTTTGCTTAAATTTYAACATGTTTGGARTAATTGATGGGTATGGAATATAGGAATTGGTTTTTGAATTCCAATATGGACACACACACATTATAAAATGTTGTATTGCACACATTATAAAATGTTGTATTGCTCCTATTTGGRGACTTTGTAACAGATTGTTGATTCATAATTGTTTATGAAGTTCTTGACGCTAACACGAGACAGCTGGCAACTTCTCATGACATTTTAAGAGGAGACTATATCTATACAATTCCATTCTTCTTCCTAAATACCTTTAAAAATAATCATGACTCAGGGGCTGGGCAGATGATTCAGTGGGTAAGGCAATTTCCATGCAAGGATGAGGACCTTCAGCTCCTGTACCACAGCTAGGCAAGCATAGAGGTCTCTCATCATCCCAGGGCTCAAAGGATGCAGAGAACAATTCCCAAGACAAGCTGGCCTGAGAGACTGGCTGGATCAGCAAGCTCTGGATTCAAGYGACAGACTCTACCTCAGATGGAATAAGAGATTTGATGTCATATTCTGGCCTTCATATACACAACATTTATATAAGCACCCTATATGGCTACACCCACACATATGTGAACACGCCTATATACACATGTAGAAGCCACACACATACATTTATGTGCCTAAAATATTCTGTAATGATTATTCAAGGATATAACTGGCATTGCCTTGGTATGATATTTCAGAAAATCAGAACATGCCAAAACATGATGTACTTGATTTATCAGCCTATATATACCACTTGCATTAGCCACCCTTTAAGACAGGTGTCATCAATTTTCTTCTTCTGATGTTGTCCCTGCATGTTTTCCCTCACGGTGTACCTGCATTGACTTTTGTGACAGATAGTATCCTGGAAAAGTAAAAGTGGTAGTGTATGAATACTGAGGCTAGACCGGTTAAGACTTTGCCACTACCCACAATAAAATACCTTGTTATTGAGGACAGAAAGGAAGAGAACCTGAGTCTGGATTCCCAGCAACCGTGTAAAAGCCAAGCATGACTGTAACCCCAGCACTTGCATGGTGAGGTGGACTCAGAACTATTGGGGCTTACAGGATGGTAACCAGAAACACTATGAGCTTTCTGTTCAGTGACACATCTTATCTTAAGGGACCATGGTGGAGGGTAATAGAGATAGGCATATCCTCTGATTTACACACACACACACACACACACACACACACACACACACACACACACAGAGGGGGAGAGGGGAAGGGGGAGAGAGGGAGGGAGGGAGAGAGAGAGGCCTAACTGAATGAATATTTTTGGGCTCTTTGCTATATGCAATTCCTTCTGCTGTGAATTCCAGTTAATAAAAACACAGATTTGATTTCCTGGATCATACTACTCCATAAAACTGAGACAAGCAGCCCCGGAGAGGTCCATCTGTCATTCACTTGACYCTYGGATCACTGCATTCTTCTTCCCATGGGAAACCATATGTATGGAGACTTGGTCTCAGACCCATGGTGTTCTCACAGGTATTAGTTTCCAGTGTTTCTTTCCTCTGTTCACTTGGTTCTGTTCTTCCGGAATTCCCTGTTCGAATTGTCTGTTATCTACTGGTGATCCTTAATTACTGGTTGGATTCCTTCCTCCAAACTTTTCTATTGTTTATTTATTTCATGGAAATAAATTCTACTAATAAGATCTCTACGTTTAAAATAGTGACAGGTGTGAGCCAGGATTGTACAGACTCTACATTCTGATTCTTATAACCCATAGACAGATTGCCAACTTCATTTCCTGTTCTGCCAACTTCATTTCCTGTCCTGCCAACACTGGGCCTTTCTCTGTGGAGAGAGTTCCTAGTTGCCCGTTGATGGATCCCAGGAACAAACTATAGTTGGTTGTGTTAGGATTTTTGTAGGTGTGATAAATTGTGGGTATAGATTTTGAGAAGGGCAGTCTTATATTTTGRCTGGTTTGTGGGGTTTCAATTCATAGCCTTTAGGGCCATGATGAGATAGAACACCATAGCACAAAAGCCACTCACTGCCACAGTTGACAGGAAAAAGAGGGAATGAAAGGCATCAGGGACCAGSTATAGACCTCAAAGGCTTATCCACCCCCACCTTTCTTCAGCTAGAGTCCACTCTTCCTCACATAGCTACATCAGCCAAGGGTCAATCACTCACCACATGAACTTACAAAGGACAGTTCACATTAAAACCATTATCCTCACCAATCACAATCACATCAGGCCCAGCTTATTCAAATGTATATATTTAAATATTCTCATTCCTGTTTTCATCACCTTATAGCCAAGGTGGTAATACTCCATGGGAAAACTCTGGGTAGTTTAAAAACTACAATAGAATAAATTTTAGAAGGCTCAGAGTTAGTTTTATCAAGTAACAACCCGGATATTGATCGCTGTAGTCTGTAGGGGAAGGTTAGATTTCTCATGATGGTTCACCAGGGAAGGCTTTTCAGAGAAAATTGTATTTTGAGTTTGATCTTAAATACACAACAAGATTTGGATAGTCCAATAGAGGGAGGACTTTATACTGCATGCACACAAAAGGGTGGTCTTGGGTAGGGTTTGTCTGTGGCACTGTGAGTTTAGCAGGGTGGTTTGAAGACAGTTGTAGGGAGGGGAGGAATGTGGTCATCAAATCAAATAATAGATTCAAAAGAACTTTGTAGGCCTCAACTATCCTAGCTATATGGAAAAGTATTACTACAATACTGGAGACTGTGGTTGTGGTGTGAAAATAATATTTGATTTGGGGCTTTGTTACTGTTTTCAAAGAGAAGATTTTTTTTGAAGATCATTGCGTTGTTTAAGCTCTTCTCCCTGTTCCTTTGCCCATAGCCATCTCTCTTACTGACTTCTTTGCAGCTATCTTGAGTCCAAGTGGTGAAACTGAAGAAAAAGGCCCCCATGCTTTGCTCTCACTTTAAAGGTTCCTCATCTCTTCAAGAGTTTAGACTTCTTATAACTGTGTCAACTCAACTCCCAGCAGGTTACCTAGCCTGGAGGTTTGTTTGCCTCTCAGCAGGGGATTTGTTTACCACCTAGTAAGAGCAGAGTCAAGAAGATAAAAGCCAATCATGGAAGTAGAAAGACAGTACCAGATAGAGAATACCAAGAAAATAAGATTAGAAGCATCAGCGCCCAACCAGGGTTGACTTTAGCAATAMGGTGACCCTGGGARGCCTGCTGAACACATGTGCTGCACTACTTTATTGTGAAGGTTGTTAGAGGTTTGTCACACCTTCTAACATCACTTGTGTCTGCCAAACACGAGATATTGAACTTTAATGTTTAAAAACTCTCCTTTGATTTCATTTATCTCATGCCCTAAAATATGCTCTYTCATGGCTCCCACTTCAGGTTGACTGTTCAGTCTCAAGGTGGGGAGATGTCTGCCTTGGGTGGATTAAGAGTTAATAAGATACAGTCCATCTTTCTATGTGATATAATGGAGTCGATATCTAGTATGGTTTTCAGTAATTTCAACAATAGACCAAACTGCCGTAAAGCCTTACTCTGACATCTGACTTATTTTTAGCAATATTTTATTCCTTGAGGAATTGCTACKCTGATGATGAGATGGGCTTTGTTAGTTTTTACTAAT
>BDUI01015587.1:38102-49172 GCA_002335545.1 Apodemus speciosus
AGTTCTTAACTGTATTCTCTTAATTTCTTGGTAATTTTTCTGCATCAGATATTTATATGTTATTATCTTTTTTACAAATTGATTTTTAGTGTTCTTTAATAAATATATTCATCTTAGTCTACTATCTCTTCAAGCTTCTTTGAGATTATGCCTTCTTTTACTTATACTAGTTTTCTTTTTTATTATTATTATTATTTATTTCATGTCTGTGAGTACACCTTCCCTGTCTTCAGACATACTGGAAGAGGGCATTGAGTCCCCATTACAAATGGTTGTGAGCCACCATGTGGTTGCTGGGGATTGAACTCAGGACCTCTGGAAGAGTAGTCAGTGCTCTTAATAGCTGAACCATCTCTCCAGCCGTACATTAGTTTTCAAAATAATATTTTTGTTTCTTGATTTTGTTTCCTGGGAATGATGTCACATTGGTAGCTAGTCCCCACCTTGATATCTTCTTTCTATGCCAATTTCTGAAGAATAGTGCCTACTCATCCATGTCCATTTGATTACCATGTCTGTTTGACTACTTATTTTTATGTATTTCTTCCTTTATGCCATCATATTCTAAGCTTTCTCTCTGTCTCTCTCACTCCTTTTCCTTAGTGAAGTTATTTTTGCCAACTCTATAATTCACCAACCTTTATTCATGTTTATTCTCCCCTTATCAGTGTGATTTGTATGAGTGAATGAGTGTGTGTGTGTATGTGTGTTTGTGTGTGTGTGTGTAATACCACTTCCTCGTATGTAATAATACTATTCTCTTTCTTATTCTACCTCTTGACCGTTCTACAGTCTCATTGGGTTTCCCTCTACTTCTCAAGTTCTTGCCTTTTGGATTATATATTTTTTTGTATCTTATCATGCTGTGACTTTGTCCAAAAAATCCTATCGTACATTATGTGAAGTCAACATAAATATATATTGAAAGAATGATTGAATATTATATTAGTAGGATCCAGTGACTTCTTAAACTATTTTTCTTTTGAAAGATTTTTCTTATGTTAACATATACAAAAAGTCCAAAACTCCATTTATTAATTTTCCAAACAGTTTCTGTAAATAGTTCACCTATTTTTTGTTAATAGTTCATCATTTCTGAGTATGACATTTAAAAATCTATTTAAGGAGTTTTTGGGGGTAGTATTAAGCACTTTTTTTAGCTTGAAATTTGATAATCTTTTAATTAAAGTCTCCATAATCCAGAAGCAGAAGAAATTCTTTGGACTTGGGCATAGACATGGACTGTGTTGGATACAGGTGCCACATCTGTYAGCAGCACCTTGGGCATYAACCCCAGAGATGAAAGTGTTCTAACACACAGACTCTYTCTTTGAATTAATAGAGAGTCTGTAAGGATAACAGTGCTTACATTGCTGGGTCTCTTGGTCTTCCAGTGATGTTTGGCTAAGAGCAATACCCCCCTTAGTCTATAAAATACAGCATATTATCCCCCAGAACAAATGTGCCAGGCAATACCACCATACTGAATGGTAAAAAGCACAGTGCGTTTAACAACTTCTGGAACATTCCAACCAGAGAACATCACATTTTCTGCATGGTTGCATCAATCAGCCAATGAAATACAGAAAATATCTGCTATCACAACCCATGCAATAATCCCTGAAGACACTGAATAAGCACTTTTCTATTGGTAAAAGTAATGTGCAAACATCACTGTGGAGTAGCTGCTGAGCAGAGCAGCAGCAAGGCATATARGGAATTCAAATTATACCATTCCAGTGTCCATGCAAAGACAGARAATCAATGCAAAGCTGCTGGAACTTTCAGTCTTGATTGGGAAATTATTGGATATGGTAGCAAGATATTGGATCATATTTTATCACTTTGCCTCATGATAAATAACAGTYTACATTCTGTTCTTTAGAGACATGCCATCAAAGTGTTATTTTATGGAATTTTCAAAGATCTGGTAAAGTAATATACAGCTAAGATCTTGCAAGAGATTTTTTTATTATTTATTTATTTATTTATTTATTTATTTATTTATTTTAAAATCCAGATTTTATTCCCCTCCAGGTCTATGCTCTGACTGTTCCACATCCCATACCTCCTCCCTACCCCCTGTCTCCACAAGGATGTCCTCACCCCCACCCCTCACCCCACCAGACCTCTAAACTCCCTGGGGCCTCCAGTCTCTTGAGGGTTACCTGCATCTTCTCTAACTAAACCCAGACTTGGCAGTCGTCTGCTGTATATGTGTTGGGAGCSTCATATCAGCTGGTGTATGCTCCAGTGTTTGAGAGATCTCCAGGGATCCAGGTTAAATGAGAGTGCTGGTCCTCCTACAGGGTCACTCTTCCTGAGCTTCTTCCAGCTTTYCCTAATTCAACCACAGTGGTCAGCAGCTTTTGTCCATTGGTTAGGTGCAAATATCTACATCTGACTCTTTCAACTGCTTGGTGGGTTTCTCTGAGGACAGTCATGATAGGTCCCTTTTTATGAGCACTGCATAGCCTCAGTAATAGTGTCAGGCCTTGGGGCCTCCCCTTGAGCTGGATGCCATCTGACCCTGTCCCTGGACCTTCTTTTCCTCAGGCTTCTCTCCATTTCCATCCCTGCAGCTCTTTCAGACAGGAACACTTATGGGTCAGAGTTTTGACTGTGGGATGGCAACCCATCCTTTCCTTGATGCCCTGACTTTCTGCTGTAGGTTGACGCTAAAAGTTCCCTCTCTCCACTGTAGGGTATCTCTTCTAAGGTCCCTCCCTTTGAGTCCTGAGAGTCTCTCACCTCCCAGGTCTCTGCTGCATTCTAGAGAGTACCCCCCAACCTCCTATCTCCCAAGGTTGCCTTTTTCCATTCTTTCTGCTGGACCTCAGGGCTTCAGTCCTTTTCCCCTCTCCTCCTGACCCCCATCCACTTTCCCTCCCAGGTCCCTCCCTCCCTCCCTCCCCACTTGTGATTACTTTGTTCTCCCACCCTAGTGGGATTGAGGCGTCCTCACTTGGGACCTTTAGATTGTTGACCTTTTTGAGTTCTGTGGACAGTATTGTGGGTATTCTGTCTTTTTTTTTTTTTTAGCTAATATCCACTTATTAGTGAGTATACATACTCACTAATGACATTTTGGATCTGAGTTACCTCACTCAGGATGATATTTTCTAGTTCCATCTATCTCCCTGCAAATCTCAGGATGTCCTTGTTCCTAATAGCAGAGTACTACTCCATTGCATAAATGAATCACATTTTCTGTATCCAGTCTTTCTGTTGTGGGACATCTGGTTTGTTTCCAGCTTCTGGCTATCACAAACAAGGCTGCTATGAACATAGTAGAACACATGCCCCTGTGGCATGTTTGGGCATCTTTTGGGTATATTCCCAAGAATGGTATAGCTGGGTCTTCAGATAGATCTATTTGGAATTTCTAAAGAAACTCTAAATTGATTTCCAGAGTGGTTGTACCAGCTTGCAATCCCACCAGCAGTGGAGGAGTGCTCCTCTTTCTCCACATCCTTGCYAGCATCTGCTCTTGCCTGAGGTTTTGATCTTAGCCATTCTGACTGGTGAGAGGTGGAATATCAGGGTCGTTTTGATTTGCATTTCTCTGATCACTAGATCTTTTAATTTTTATAACCAACAAACCATTAATTTATAATCAGCAAACCATTTAAACTAGAAACTAGCTCACAGAATAAGAATTTTATAGCTAAAAGGGAATAATTATATCAAGATTTAAATTTGTTGCATGCTCATTTATAAACAGTTCTGCCTATTTTAGTTTTGTTTCTGTTATTTTTCACATAAGAATTACTTAAGGGAAGTTCTAATTTCCTAACAAGTTTTCCAGATGTCCTCAAAGAAGTGTATCTCAAACTGTATCATACTGTTTTGAGGAAATTTTGTTTTGATATTTTGTTCTTGTGATTTCAAATAATGACTATTTTAAATTAACTCTGCAGGCATAATGACAGCATTCAGTTGAGGACAAAATTGTTGGTTAGCAGTGATCATGTTCTCTGTGACCAGGGTCTCACCTCATTTCAGCTATGTCTATAGTAGCACATCATTATTAGTACCACATTGGATGAGTCTGTATGTAGTGTTATTTTTGTGTAAGGTCAGTTCTCTTAAGTAATACAATCTTATTTCAGTTCAGCAAAACTACTTTATCTTGGCCTATCTCTATTTAATCTTTTCTCAGAGTCTGCATGTGCAAGCCGATTGTCATGGTAGCTATTCCTAAAATACTGAAATTCCACGTCAGGTAATTGAGGAATTATTAGGCAGTTTCCACTTCAAATGTGTTCAGTTTACAGTAGAGTTCTCTACATAATGTAGCAAAGTACTTGTATCAATCCAGGAAACTGCAAATGAAAAATATGAACTATCTTAAACATTGATTAAAATTATAAACTACTAAAAATGGATTAGAATGGATTCTTAAATTCGTTTTAAAATGAGAATTGAATTATTTCCTACATGTTGCTATTTACTAATTTTCTTGTTTATGCTGTGTTTAAAACAGGTGGCTATCCTTTTTAAAATAATATCTTTATGCATATAGTAAAATGAGATAAATAAGTTAGGAAAAATAGTTATATTGGAATACAAACAATACCTCAAGAAATCCAATTAAAAACCACACAAAGACCCAACAAAGAAAGAGAATTTTAGGCCAATTGCCCTTATGAATATTGATGCAAAAATACTCAATAAAATCTCGCAAAAAGAATCCAAGAACACATAAAAATATTCATCTATCATGATCAAGTAGGCTTCATCCCAGGGATGCAGGGATTGTTCAAATGTGAAAAATTATCAACATATTTCACTATATAAACAAACTCAAAGGGAAAAAAACCACATGATCATCTCAGTAGATGCTGAGAAAGCATTTGACAAAATTTAACACCCCTTCATGACAAAAGTCTTGGAAAGATCAGGAATTCAAGGCCTATACTTAAATATAGTAGAAGCAATATACAGCAAAGCAGTATCCAACATCAAACTGAATGGAGAGAAACTTGAAGCAATTCCACTAAAATTAGGGACTAGACAAGGCTGCCCACTCTCTCCCTACCTGTTCAATATAGTACTTGAAGTCCTAGCCAGAGCAATTAGACAACAAAAGGAGGTCAAAGGGATACAAATTGGAAAGGAAGAAGTCAAAATATCACTATTTGCAGATGATGTGATAGTCCCCTCTCCATGAGTTCTTTACCTACCCCACCTCCCTTTTGCTTCTGAGTGGGTGCTCCCTGATTCATCTACCTACCCACTACCACCTCACCCCTCTAACATCTCTCTTCTCTGGGGCATCAATTTTCTACAGGATTAAGAGCAGCCTCTCCCACTGAGGCCAGATAAGGCAATCATCTGCTGCATTTGTAGTGGGGACCATGGAGCAGCCCATGTATGCTCTTTGGTTGGTGGATTAGTCCCTGGGAGTGCTGAGGGGTCAGCCTGATTGGCACTGTTGTTCTTCCTAAGGGGTTGCTGTCTCCTTCAGTCTTTCCACAACTAAGTGGAAATTAAAATTATTTTACTTCTATTTTATGCTGTGCTTTTAAATACTATGCCAAGATATAAAACCATAGAAGGTGAAGCCAGTACTCAGTTTTGAATAGCAATTGTTTTCCCAAACTGTAGGATGTGGAATTCATGACACTGAGGAACCTGTATTCTTTTTCTTTCCTTTTTCTAATCGCCCATGTTTTTCATTTTTGAAAATCAGAGAACATTTTTTGGTAAAGTGGACTGATGTTAAGATCACTCTTGCTCTGCTCTCGGTAGTCTATAAATCAGCTTTTTACTGTGACTGCCATTGGTCAGGAGGTAACTGTCTGAAACTTATTTAGCATATATTAGCATATGCGTTCTAAAGCAGAAGTTAATGTTCTTAGGTTTGTCTTTCCAATCATGGGGTTGAATTAGACTCCATTTATGATCACATTAAGGTGTATCAACATTATGGTAAGCTCCAAGGCACAGTTATCAACACTTACTGGTCATATAGGTATAAATATTCTTGCTTCTACTAGAATTAAGTTTTACAGGTTAGAGAGGTCACTTCTTTTTTGGAATACCAATTTTATCCAATACCCATCCAATACCCATCACAGAAGTGCACTGAGCTAGCAGGTGGAGTTACCAGTTCTCTACAGGGTGATTCCTGTTTGTGGATGTGTTTGAATAYGGATACACATTTCAAAGTTGTCCTATTTTCCTGTAACTTCATTTCAGACTTGTGCTTAAAATATTCAATCTACCAGTATACTGCAATAATGGTATAAACATTTTATATATTACTCTATATAAACTTTCTGCATAACTTTCTCTCTTCTGGAAAATACTAGGAAACACTGTTGAATGTCTTTAAGCTAGAATACATTACACTCTTCACATGTTCTCCTTGTGGAAAGCAGGTAGCTTGGTTTGCATTGCTTATAACTGAGCAACTTGTTTATTGGGAATTAAATAAAACAAATTAGAGTTCTATAGAACTCTTTAAGCTTAGCCAAATTTATTCACGATGTGTTGGGAAAATTTTTTTTTTGCATACACAGTGATTTTAAGCTTTTAAACAATTCTTTTTTTTTTTTTCAAAAATCAGTTTGATGCATCATGACCAAATAGCAGAAAGGCATTAAAGATCAACTGAGCTGCTTTTTGACTAACATTTCAGGGATTGTGAAGCAGCAGATAGACAGCCATATCACAGATCCAGATCAACAGAACAACGGCCTCTCCTAGAGCGGACCACCACCCGCTCCAGATCCTCTGAACGTCCTGATACAAACCTCATGAGGTCGATGCCTTCATTAATGACTGGAAGATCTGCCCCTCCTTCACCTGCCTTATCGAGGTGAAAGATACATTGATCAGACTAAATTCCCTGTCTGCACCACCRACACACCATTTTATCTTCCCAAGAGCTAAATGGTCTCTTCTATTATTTTTTGGGTGATCACCAGTACAAGTCAATACTAACTCTGTCAGTGTGAACACACTATTTATATTCAGTGGATATGATAGTGTGTCATTGCCATTGTGAACTGTTGCCTAACTGTCTTGACTGCATTTGTTTTGTGATATCTCATTAACCAGGAGTCCTGTCATGTACTTCCAAGAATGAGACGTTATGGTGTTCATTAGGCATGATATTTCTAGTATCATCACAAGAGTAAATTAAATTTATTTAGTTTCTATGAACATTAATATTAGGTATTATTAGGGTTATCTTTATCTGAATTTTGAATTACTTGTGGTTTTATTTTTAGATTCATGAGTCGTTTTCTAATAAAAATGATATTTAGTATAAACATAAGTGAAAATATGATTAGGTCAAGGTAAGAAGGCTAGTTTTAAGAATTTATATTAGGTAGAAAAACATAAAGTTTTATTTTTTATTTTTAAAGTTTAGAATTTGCCACCTGTTTTAATATGAGATTAGTAATTTATATTTTGAATTTCATGGATTTTTTTACCATAGCCTTTTTTGTCCATGTATGTGTGTATGTATGCCTATTGCACCAAAACATAAACATTTTTGGTGTTTAAGTAATCATAACTCTTCAAATGTCCACGTTTTGTCCTGTTCTCCTTTTAATCAGCAGCTAACCACACTTAAAATTGTATTAATAAAGCCGTTTCGTAAACCAGTTGGCCATATTTAACACTTACTGATGTGTATTCATGGTGTATTTGCAGGTCTCACCCTCGTACCGGGTCTGTCCAGACGAGTCCATCAAGTACTCCAGTAACAGGACGGAGGGGCCGGCAGCTTCCTCAGCTTCCACCAAAGGGAACACTGGAGAGAAGTAAGTTTTTAGTTCTCTAATTATGCCATGTAGGAATTACACATGGAAGCTGAGGTGAATTAAGATTTTTCTACTATCTTTGTGTTAATGTCTTTTTGTATTAAACTATATGCATGATATCATTGGACAGTAGTTACTTTGTGAATATATTGATATAAAATTTTACTTGGAGATAAAAAGGAATAATCTTTACTTCTTTTATAGACTTTTCAAATTTGAATAAGTGTGCTTAAAAGTAGGCCATCGTCTTACATAAGCAGCTGGATTATAATGTCTTTGCTACATCTAAGATTAGGTAATTGTTTGTGATTATGCAAAGTTTATTAGTAACTAGCTAAATCAATTTTCACACACTGCAAAGGACTTGTTAGCTGATGCACAGTGGTGATCCTTCTGAAATCTGGAGTGGAAGCAAAAGGTAACCCCAAACACACAAAGATGCATGTTGTACTGATGCTTTTAATAATTGTAGATTTGCTACCTGAAAAGCTGCCACACGTGAGCAATGGCTCAAACAACTGTAAATCTCAGTTAAAGTCTCTTTAGAAGCATGGATAACAACAGAATAATTTTAACATCTTTTAACTCACAATTCCTCTACATAATAACTTTTTCAAATATATGTATATATGTGTGTGTATGTATATATAAATACATATATATGTATATAGCCAAATCACCATTTTGGTTTTCTTTAATAGATGATATATTCTATTACTTTGAAATTTTCTGTTGTTTTTAACCCCTGTGCTTTGGTTCTTCCTTCCTTTGTTTTCGTTTTATTTTGTTTTCCCTAGACAATGGAGTCAAGGACATAGAACCCTATGAAGGTCTGTACATAAGGGAGGGTTTGCTTTGTGCTGAAAGCCTTTGGGGGCAGTGCAAGCAAAAATAAATCCAACTGCAATTGATATCTTTTCATTTATATGATTTTATATACATTTAAAATTTTCTGTTTTCTATTTTATAATATTCCAATTTTATTTTCTGTGAAATAACACCAAAGAGGTAAATGTTGAGCCATGTAAAAGTGCTAAGAGTTTAAACTTCTTTTAAATAACTAGATAATATTTGTTCTTATAAAAACATTTAATTTACTTTTTAAAAAATTTCTGGATTTTTGACTGAGACTATAACCAGAGATATCAATTGCAGTCTGTATTTATGCCATTGAAGAAATATGTATATATATATATATACAGTCTGGTTATATTTCTCATCTTCTATTTTATTTTCTATTTCTGATAATCTTTTTATTAAATTTGACTTTCTACAAAAGAAGTTATTGAGTTAGACAGTGATTTTGACTTGTGTTTCCTATTACATGTTTCAGCAAGTCTTCTTGGAGTATATCAAGGATAAATATGACAGTTTTATGTGTTTTTTTTATCAAATACTTGATTATGCCTTAAGACAAATATACTGAACTGTAGTATGTGGACTATCACACATTTGCTAATACAATAAATATCTGCTAGTCTTAGAATTTTGAAATTGTTGACCATGTTGTTTATTGTTGAGTCTTCAGCAATTGTAGARCTGGAACAAATGTTTATTTTGTTGAAAATGAAATGCTGTATTATAATTTGAAATAATACCTCAAAAGTCTATAAATTACCACCAGAAACTTGTTGCTCTTCATGTTTTATTGTCTTAGATAGCCTGTTGGTGTAAGTTGTGTTCTTGTCAGTTGTGAGTGGATATTACCAACTTCATGATTACTTCTGCTTTCACATACCCTGAGTCGAGGCAGCACAATGCTAATGAGGCTGATGCTTCCTTTTCATGTTTGATAAAATCACGTCTGTGGTACTGCTGTAGCATTCTACTATCTCCATAAAACTAAATGCAGTCCTTTAAATTGTTTTATATAAGGAGAGTTCAATAATGTATCATTCTCTCCTCAAACATGTTTTCAAGCTTTCATTTTAATATCTTTTGTTGCAAAAGTCTGTAAGTTGTGGATAGCTTCATACTGTGCAATACTAGATATGAAAGAAAAGAAACCTTATTGCTGGAGGGAAGGTTAAGTGATTTAAAGACATTTAAAACAATCACTTTACTATTATTTATTTGTTTGGTTTTTGTTTTAGATAGAAAGCAATGCATTAATAGCACTAACATGTAGCAATTTTCATTCATGTCTCTAATTATGATTTTCTGGATTTTATTTCATAGAGGAACCAAAACCCTCCTTATTCATTTCAGTGTGGAAGAGGTTTTGTTTATTTTGTATTACTTAATGATACTGGCTGATTGTAGCCATGTTTTCAGACATGTTGAGGCTTCAGAGATCCATGTACCTGTAAATCTTTCAGGATTAAAGGGGATTGTGATTATCTCTCCTGTGGATCCTCAACCTTTAACTGAAAATAGAGTAGTGACTTACAGTCTTCGTGTTTAGCTTCTGCTACATGGTTGCAAGGTTTTGTCATCTAACAGCATTTCTGGTGTGAACACATTGAATTATTTATTCTACTTTTAGTAACCAAAACATGAGCAAACTATAATTTGGATCAATGCTTTTTAGTAATTATTTTATATTGTCTAGTAACTAAATTTAACATATTATGTATTTTGATCTTGAAGTTGATATTTTTTCATACTCTCTTTGCTAAAACGTCCAAAATTAGAATGATCTGGAAAGTACAATGTATTCAGCCACTGTAAAGTATTACTACTTTTATTTTCTTAAATATTAACCTCGATTATTATAAGTGTATAAAAATTGGGGTTTATAATATGGTTTTCTTTCTAGAAGAAAATTGATGTAAAGTTTCCCAAATAATACACCTACTCTGTTATTGCGCCTCCTGTGGAATCGTGCCTCCCGTATTTAGTCACAGACATAGCTTAAATCTAAAGGGGCCAAAGTTCTATTTGCCAAGTCAGTACCACTACCAACGGTGATAATTCGTTAACAGTAAAAAGACTGGCTTTCAAAAACATGTCAGAAATGCAACATGTAATCTATTTTTATTTTTATAAGCACCCATTATTTCATTAACAATGATTTTTTTGCTTGTTATATTTTAAAATTAACAACCAGATTCATGGACTTATCTTTTTCTCCTACTTCTGCAAATCCAGAAGTTACTGAAGAAATTGGGCGTGTGGAAGAAGAGGGGGTAGAAAAGGAGGGAGGCGAGGTCCAGGCAGGTCTGTCTGATTGTTTGTCCACTTCAATAAGCTAGAGCATTTAATTTAGTCAATTATTTGAATATTATCTTTTAATGATCAGAACAAGCTAAAATTATAGAGAATGTTTATAGCCTAAATATATATATAT
>BDUI01015591.1:9284-19505 GCA_002335545.1 Apodemus speciosus
TAACCCAGAAACAAAATAAATCCTTTGCCTTTCAATTATTCGAAGATTATCTCAATTTGAATTTCTGTTGTTTGATAAAGGATTGTCCAAAAATATTTTCGGGATGCAATGGCTTATTTAGGTTTCAAAGTAAAGACTCTTATAGAAGGAAGGGATTTCATAAATTTAAGGCAAAAAACTAGGCTAAACTCTAGTTACTAGAGGCAGGAACTAAAGCAGAAATTGTGGATTAATACGAGTCTTCTTCATGTTTCCGTTCTGCTAGGCAACATGAGGGAGACATTTTCTCAGTTGATATTCCTCCTTGGAGATAACTCTAGATCATGTCAGGTAAACACACACACACACACACACACACACACACACACACACACACACAATGATACCACCAGGCTCTGAAACTGTAACTGTAAGTATAGTATTCTGGATTTCTGAAGGGTGACACTTTCGTCATCTATATTCAAAACTTACTAGCTTTAGTTTTTTACAAATAAGTTTCATGTTACGTTGTACTCCATCTGTAGAATTTTCTGCCATCAAAAATATTTAAGTCTTATGCCTTAATGTCCTTGGCAACACATATTATTTGACATTTCATATTTACCTAATATGGTAGAAGCTGTTCCTGGTATCCATTCGTAGAACAACTCTTTTTAAATCTATTATGTAGTTTATTGTTGATGTTTATCTGATTCTGAAAAAAATCAGTTGCTAATTTCACTAGTATATGATAACTAATGAATAATTCAAGAAACATAATTGCAAAAGAATGTAAATAGTACTTCAATACATCGTTTACTTTGACAATCTAAAACATTCTACAGGATTTTTCTACTAATTTGAATTTCACTTTATTAATTTCCTATTCTTATGACATTTAGTTATGTGAATAACACATTAAAATGGAAGGCATACCTCTGTAGGAATTTGCATAGATGTTTTACAGTTGTCTTGAATTTGATGGAGTACTGTACTATGAATTGTGAGCTATTATGGTCTCAACACACAAACAACTCAGCTCATAGTAGACCCTTTCTAGCTTTTTAGATTAGTCAATTAATGCCTTCATGAAGCAAGGCTATTAGTATTTTTAAGAAAATAAAAATAAACTATGCCACTGATTTTACCAAAAAAAAACCTCTTAGATTTGGTCAGTATTTTTAGCAAAACAGCAGTGTATAAATCAGATTAGAAAAAAATAGTAGCTTTCAGATATACTGATGTGCTTAGAAGGAAATCAAAAAAAACATATACTGTCTTTCTTTAAAGAAGAAAATACTTAGAAAACTTAAGAAAGGTAATAAAAGAACTTTAACTGAAAAAAGAAATTAAAGAACATTTTAGAGTATGAGAAAAATTTCTTAAACTCACAGAGAAGTGGATGAACATTTAGATAATAATTACATTACCAAAGTTATGTAGAGATTTGGATTAATGTCCATCAAAATTCCAGTGATATTGTATAAAAACAAACAAACAAAACTAGAAAAGGAAATCTTGAAAGTCAAGTGGAAGCATAGTGTACCTTAAAAGGCCAAAAATTTCTATGAAAAATGCACAATGCATTATCAAAATACTTAATTTTGAATTACAGTGCATAAATACAGCAGGAAGAAATGGTTTTGGCACAAACACAGGCATGTGGACCAGTGGACTAGGATAGAGATCCCAGATATTAACTCCTGTAGTCACAGCCATCTGAGCTTTGACAAAGCCTTCAACTCTGAACCTTGGTGAAAAGACAACATCTTCAACTAAAGGTAAAGTGAAAGTGGAAGCGTATACRCAGAGGACTGATTATCTAGCTCCCTGTCTCTCACCTTGTATAAAAGTTCAAAGTGAATTAAATACCTAATATAAGTTCTGTAGCTTTAAGACTATGAGAGGACAATATGGAGAAAGAGGAGGCAAGCTATTTGGGTAGTAACAGGGTCTAGCAGGAGAGAGTGGAGAATACAAGAAGGAATAATAGGAAACATATATATGAGAAATGCAAAATAGTATATATATGTTTAAAAAATAGAATAATAAATCATTATTAATATATTGATTAGTAAAATTATAAAATACAGATTAATATTTCCTTTTTGAGATTCTTGTTCTCTAAATGAACCTATATTTCCTGTTTTATACGCATAGGGGTATGTTTTTACATATATTTGTAGCAAATAATACATTACATGTCTTTATATTTTTAGTTAATAAATTTACATTTGGATTTTAACATCTAATATCTCATGAAACAGCAATAAATACATTGGAGATGAAAGAAAACAAATGTGAAGAAATTTAGCCTCACAAATTTACAATTGTATACTTGTCTCTGAATCGCATGAGCAACATTGATGCTTAAGATTGATGGCCTATTCTGTGTAAAGCATTGTTCAGAAGTTACAATGACTCTCTTTGAGAATAGCCTATTATTACAGGTGAATTACAGGTGAACCTCAGAGCTGCCACATAGTTTATAAATATAAATTTCACATAATGTGATCTTACTCTTATGAAAATTTAGTTTTTCTCTGTGTAATATTGATCCATGCAACTCCAACTTTATCATGTATACGGTATGGTCAAGTACAGTGTGTCATTGTGGGGAGCTTTCAAATGTACAAGAAGACATGCTATTTCCTGAGCAACATCCTATCATTTGTAAATTCTTTAAATATTGCTCATTTAGAAGATTAGAACTGACCTTCCAAATCCAGGTAATTTTAATGAGTTGTCAACATATTAACTTGATCCCTATTAATGAAATACAGACTTTAAAAATATTTTCGTGTATTATTACTAAGACAATTAAGAATCTCTAAAAGTAGTCTTTCAGGATAATATTTATAGACTTACTAAGAAATATAGATCAGTGACTAGGACAAATATAGACGACCTCCCTTACGCATGAACCATTTGCTTTCTACATAGTTTATTTATTGTGGATATACCATTTTATGGCTTTTGAGAAAATCTTATATGTACTTTATTTGGTTATTATAGATTAAAAAGGTTTTATTATGATTTCAGTTTGTACTAGATTTCTAAATTAAAATATTTTATTATCTTTGCTAATAAAATATACTACCTCAAGCTATCTCAATAATTTATGAAAATGTGTGTGGTGTCTTCTCGTAGCAAACTATTGCTATACTTTCTGTCTTTGTCTTGTCTCCTCTAACCACTAATATTTGGACTTTTAAAAAATTATTGAAGATACTGGGAAAAAAATTTAAGGGTAGAAAATGTATTATATGTATCAATTGTAATTTCCCTCTTACTGTTTGTGTACAGGTTGCTAGAATGACAAATTATTCCATTTATGTATTTTTATCTCCATCATAGGATTAAATTGTGTGCAAATGCTTGTAATGTTAAGATTGCAAATGTGTCAACGTGTGTCTTCTTCATTCACTCTCTGTGGTTGTCTTTATGAGAATGACCAATACATGTTCCTAGATTTGAGTTCTTTCTACCTAGTTGATGTAAATATTTGACAGAGCTTAGGAGGTATGGCCTTATTGCAGGGTATGTGCCTCTGGAAGATTTGCTTAGGGCTTAAATTCCCCATGTCACGTCCAGTATTTCTCTGTCTGCTTCTCTTGGGTAAGGTGTAATATCTCAGCTGCTCTTCCAGCACCATATTTCCCCACCTGACTCCAGCCGCCCTGTCATCATGGTCATAGACTCACCTTCTGAAATTTTAAGTAGGGCCTCAATTAAATGCAAATCCTTTCCTTTATAAGCTGCCTTGGTCATTCTATCACTTCACAGCAAAAGACTGGTAAGATGCTTTCCAATTTATTTTTTGAGCCAGGGTATCTCACTGAATCTAGAACTAGTTTATTTCATATAAACAAACCAATAAATCTCAGTGACTATCCAACCTCCTTCTCCCCAATGCCATGGTAACAAGTGCATCTTCTCAGGCATAGGCAATTCACAGGGWCATTGGAGATCCGAACTCAGTACTTCATGCTTATATCATAATTGACCAACAGTTCTCAGTAATATGACACATTACCTTCATTTTAAAGAAAATGGTGAATCCTTTTCTAAAATAAATTACGTAGAAGAATTCAGAATGTCAACAAGCTACAGTTTTGTTGATTTTTGTTAGTTTGGGTTTTTTTTATTTGTTTTGCAATTACAGAGTACTACTCATTGAAGAGAACAGCAATTATTTTTGCATAAGCTCCATCAGAGATAAATGATGATGAGAAAACAAAAATATAGAGGAATTTTAATCCAGCAACATGGATCCCCGGGCGAAATATCACATCCAAAGTCCTTCTCGGTCTATGTGGTCTGACTGGAATGTAGACACACATTTAATATCTGACAGTGAAGGAAAGGTTAGTTTGTAGAAATTGACTTCTAATTGAGAGGCAGACAAATTGATGAATCAGAGAAAGATTTGATAGAACGAGTCAGTGATAGGATACATCTGAGTCACATGAGAACAGCAAAGGGAAGAGAAGCTACTTAAGAGCAGCACAGGGAGAGAAAGGTATGGGGGAGGGTCTGTGTTTGTGTCTATGTGTATGTGTGCATGTGAGTCTGCATGTGTGTCTGTGTGTGTCTGTGTGTTTCTGTGTGTATCTGCGTAGAAGTTTTAACTGGAYAGTGTTACATAGACACATTACAGAAAACACAAAGTAGACACAGGTGAAGACAGACAAGCCAAAAATGAGTGATAGAAGTTTAAAACATATCCCCAAAGTTAGTATGAGTCCAAGCAGAGCAATTCAGTAAGAAACAGAAAAAAAAAAGCCAGATTGAATCAGTTAGCTTGGAAGGTTAGATTGTATAGAGTCTAGAATCTTCCAAGCCTAGGCTTAGGGATAGTTAGAACAGGGAAAGAAATGCTCTGGGCTCAGCCCATCTTGTGAATGTGCACAGCCTAGGTGTGGCTCTCATCCCATCATCTGAGGAAATAAAGCATCTGACATTTATAGAACAATAAAACAAAACAAAATCACCACCATGCCCATATATAACTAATTTGTGATGTACACCAACAATAACCTGCTGTAAATTCCCATGTTAATTTACAGCAGCCTGCACCAGCTTATTAGTGGCCATTCAAAGTACCATCAAGACAAGGCTTTCTAAAGACACATTTGGTAATGTGTTAACTGTACAATTGAAGAGGGAAGGGGACAGGGTACAATTTAAGAACAAATTCTACAAATCCTTACCTTTCAATTTATTTCTTTGCAAGAAGAGAATTTTGGACAGAGAGGTTAAATGCATTATAGACAAGAAAAAAATAATCTACTAGAACCAACTTACTCATCATCCTTACTTTCTTTCACTTTCTTGCTTTTTGAACCCTCCCACCTGCCCCGCTGCTCCAAATTGGGTGTGCTGAAACTATATTTTTTGCTCTGTAGGCAACAAAATCCTTTCTGTACTCTTCCTTCAGCATAGCAGTTAATTTTCATAGTGCTTCTTGTCATCTGCATCTACATCGGTGTTATTCTACATATCACCTTGCGTCTTTGTATCACCAGCAGGCTGGCCAGGATGTCCTTTCTTTGACTTTTGGGAAATACTCAGAACAGACCAAGAAGAAAGCCTAAGGAGGCCTCTTTTGTGACTTGGGATCCTTGAGCTTCTCTTTGTTCTCCCTCTTGGTAAGATGTAAGTTTTCATTGCTCTTTCCTAACAAGCCTTGTCAGACTTTGTTTTGACTTCAACTTTCCCCTTTCTTTAGCAGATGCGGTCTTCCACCTCTCTGAGCTCTTCTTAGAGTGCCCCGAGGAGCTGACAAAGCATCCCAATGCATCTTCTTGCTCACCTCCTGGGAAGTTTGCACACAGAAACATATGAAGACATTTTGTCTCCTGGCTTCTTAGTATCTCCTTTAYCCCTGTTCAGATGATCTTCCTTCAGGAGGCTCAGAGGTTCCCAATGGCCGTCGAGCTATCACTTGCTGTGGCACTGGCTCTTTTTAGCGCAATGTACTGCAGACAATGGTAGCTCTTAGGTGATGTAAATGTAATCAGTTTTATTTACAAATTTATATTCAGAGATGCTGGAAGTAATACTTATTTTCTAATCTCCATAATTTCCAACCGTTTTTTGTAATATATTTAATTTAAAAGAGTAAAATAATCAGAAATATAATTTTGTCAATTTTCTATTATCCATTTGATGTTCTACTACACTGAAATAAATATCTATAAATCATCTTCCAAAATTTACATTGATAATGTTGAAATGTCTCTAACAATTTCTTTTTACTTGTGGACATTACGATTATGACTTGCTTTTTAATTATTACATGCTTTCAATAGAATAGTCCCATCAGGGATGCATTTTAAAATTATTATGTAAAATGTATTTCATCTTGATTAAAGAATTATTTAAAAATTTGATTTCAGATTTCAATTCTGTGAATGTTTACAGCGAAAATAATGATAGCTAGTTAATTCTCTCAAACGACTGTTATTTCTGAATATGTCTCTGGGAGCTTCTAGTCATCCAACCTAGTAACGGTATTGTAATGATTAGTCACAGACATGGTGTGATTATGAGTTGAAATGTGCTTAAGGGGATTTACTTGTAAGCAGATTACTAAAGATATAGTTTAAACTCTTGCAGGGTGTTTGCCTTTGGCTCTTGAGTTACTGTTGCTGTTGTATTGGTTTTCTCACTTTCAGTCCAAAATAAGGAAATGCCAGCTGCATCTGTTGTTAATTTACAGTGGTTCAGGGAGTCCCGCCCACGATTGCGTCTTTAACTCTTACTTTATGTAGAGTGTTCTAAAATGTGGAGTATATTCCTCAGTGGGCAATTAGAACTGAGCCTCAGCATTTCCCAGAAGGTATAAACTACTTACCTTCTGCTACTGAGACCTATTTCCATGCCTGGGCTTGTCTATTTCTTTATGTGTTTAAATTCTTTTATATTTAAATGAGAGGACTTTATTTTTTTTTTTTAAATTGGGGTATTGTAGAGCCATAGTAAAGTAACTGCATTTTGACTCTTGTCGTATATATGAACATGTATATAGATTTCTGTTCTTAATTTTCTTCTATTTTTTTGATCTTAAAATATAATCACATTATATCCCCTACTCTTTCCTGCCTCCAAGTCTTCCCATATGGACAAAAGAATTCTTTGTTTTCTTTCAAGTTGATGGTCTTTTTTTCATAAAATGTTTCTACACACACACACACACACACACACACACACACATACACACACAATCCTAAGTAAATGAACATAACCTGTTCAGTCTGTACACTATTATTTGTACGTATATATTTTTAGAGCCGACCAAATGGTGTTGGACTACCAATTGGTGTGCTCTGTGGGGAAGAGTGTTTTTCCTTCTCTCAGCATTTTTTAGTTGTCTGTGGTACTGTGCTGTAGGTTTGAGGCTTCTTGCCCTCCTGACCATTAGCATGTCTATTTTGCTTCTTTAGCCTCTTCAGTCAAGTTAGTGGACTTTGTGGGCCTTGCTTCTGACATTCCTAGAATACTTAATCTCATAGCAAGCTCTCTGAACCTCTGCATTGCAATCTTTCTAAGCCCTTTTCTGCAAAGATTCCTGAGCTTTAGGTGCAGGAGTTGTTTTGGGACTGGTATTCACAGTTCCATCTCTGATTGATTGTAAGGTTCTGTAATGGTCTCTAACAAATTCAAAAAGAAGTCTCCTTGATGCGAGATAAGAACTACACATCTCTGTTGGTATAAAAACAAATATTTAAAGGATTATGCTGGTTTAGTAAAGTGGTAATTGTAGATTCTCCTCCAAGATACGATGACTTCACTAGTCCTGGGTGGTTGGCTGGGTTCCTAGTGCCAGACACAATTTTCCTCCTGTTGAATAGCCTTAAGTCCCATCAGAGAGCTGTTGATTGCCATTAAGGTACACGTGCCTCCATTCTTAGGGTTATTTATGACACTGGTCAGTGATGTGGTTGTGTAGGACTGTTGGTAGATTTCTATATGTATGTAGTATAGGGTACATGTTCTCTTTAGACAGCAGGTTTCCATGTGACTCTTTCAAAAGGTCTGTAATGTAATGTTATCTGTCCACCTCTGTAGTCCCTTCATAACACTGCTCTCCCCTTTCCATCCCTATTTCAAGCATTCTTATTCCATTATTCCCCTTTCACAGAGGGGAGATAGGACTCAATGCTAGAATGCACTGAAACAAAAATCTATTACTTAAACTTCAATATACTGCAAGACCTACATACTAAAACAGTGCTTGGTGAATAATTTGTTATCATTCCCATTTGTTAAAAGCATGTCTTGTATGAAAGACCATACATATTAAGTTTGTCAACAGTTATTATTCTAATGCCTGTGTTAGTTTTCTAAAATTAGTATTTTAATATATCATAAGACTCATATCTTTTAAAATGTATCTAAATAATCCACTTTTATTTAATAATTTAGTTATTTCCCATAAATCATAACACATAGATGATTTCAAAATGTATTTTTTATTTTACTTTATAATTCTTGACACCAAAACTCCATATGTTCAGTTAGCAGTCTACTTTTTAAAATTCTGTCATCAAATTCTATTCTCCTAYTGATTTTATAATTATCATATGGCATTCAGTTCTCTGTAAATTTGTCTAGGACACTAAAATATTGTAATTTATGGACACAATAAACATGTTTTGATTGTTATTCATGTCAGTTTAAGAGTATATAAAACCATGAAGAAGATTCTCTTATACACAAGCCTTAGGAGATTCCCTAAATCAAGTGAGCCTCTGACTTGCCTCAGAGAGATTACGCAGATTATGTTAGTTGAATTAGCAAGACTCATCTTAGTTGTGAGTGGTCCTTTCCATGGGCTTCATTCCTAGCCTGGATAAAGTGTAAAAAGGAAGCTGGGCATCATCACACATCCCTATTGGCTTAATGACTGCAGATACCACAGGACCAGGCCTCAAGATTTGCCACACACCTTCCCCACTAAGATGCACTGTGGCTTGGAATTATGAGTGAGCATTAATCTTTCTTCACTTAAAGCTGCTTCTGTTTGAATATTTTATTACACCAATAAGACAAATAAGTAACATAGAATATTAATATTGAGAACACCGACCATCATGATAATTTTGGTCATATAGTTCTTAGGGCTTTGAAATCAGTGTACAGTATGAGTTAGGACCTTTAGCCCAGAAAAGCCCTCAGATGCTCTAAGTAGAGTTTAATGGGAGGTTCTTATGGCAATTTGGGTGAGATTGTAATCATTATAAAGATAAGCCCTATTAAAGGGAAACCTGATACAAGATCCTGAGGAAATAGAAAATCTGGCCCTGTGGGCACAACCCCACTCACAAAAGATATCATCTTATAAAAATGAAAATATTTTGAAAAGATGAATTCTGAATTGAGAATTCAGCTCAAGGAGTTTTCTGCTCAAAAACAACTTCCAGGGGACTTCCATTTACAGATTTAGCCACTTACCCACACACAAGCAACCATAGCTGTGGTCTAAGGTATTCTGTAATAGCATCCTGTCAGTGTTTTAGATGAAATACTGTTTTTTCTGGTATACAAGAGTCAAGATTGAAGTAGTTAGAGATACTTGCTCTATAGATGTAGAGAACTCCTGATGCTGTTCAAAGTGAGAAGACTTCATTATTTTTGGAAGGAAGACCTGAAATGTCTTTTGAAGCTTTTAAAGTGAAGCACAGGTTTAAATGGACACCGCAGGATTTTAGAGAAGTCCAATCCATTAGAAATCTGTTGATGAGATTGTTTAAGTATAGAGTATAACCACCCCAAGAGAAAGTCCACCTTTGCTCGTTGTAACTTGTGGGCAGAAGTTACACATCAGGGATGCCTATCCTCTTAGAGCCCCAAAACTTCTATCACAAGCTCAAGAAACCAGACACAGAAAGGCAGAGCTCCTACCTCTATGGCTTTCTCACAACAAATATGTTGCTGAGATACTTCATTAGACATAGCCAATGATATTTAATGAATAGTGTCATAGTAATTAAATATTAAGCTAATTACAAGTGAAAACTGATTGCTTAAGCAGCTCTAGCCACATTCATATGATAATTATATATTCTCTGATAGGGACTACAGTTTAATCATAGTAGTAACATAATCTTAGAAACATCACATTCCTGTGAAGCATAGATATAAAAATAAATTATTAATATGATAACACCATGTTTAAACATTCATTTCATATTGTTTGATATTGAGCAAAATTATTCTTTACATAAAAGCTGATTT
>BDUI01015591.1:22766-44981 GCA_002335545.1 Apodemus speciosus
TCAGTGTAGGGGAATACCAGAACAGGGAAGTGGGAAGGGGTGGTTGGGGGAACAGGAGGAGGGAAAAGGACATGTGGGACATTTGGGGGGCGGGGAGCCAGGAAAATGGAAATGAAATGTAAAGAATATATCCAATAAATTTTTTTTAAAAAAGTAAGAAAAAAAGGAAAAAAAAAGACCATGAATTGAGTAATCACTAGGTTGGTTATGCAAACTGATTTCAAGTATAACTTATTTCTTATGTTTGCTTGAACATTCATGCACAGAGAATAGTCTTAATTTTTCTGAAAATAAGAATTATCCAGTATCTGAAAGTAACATTTTTTTTTTCTATTTGACGCACTATATTGAAGCAGACAGCTTAGTCTTGGAGCAAGTTGATAAGAAATATTTTAATCATTAAAAGCATCTTACATCATAGGAATTTTTTATTCGATATATTCTTTATTTACATTTCAAATGATTTCCCCTTTCCTGGCTCCCCACTTTCTAAAAGTCCCATATGCCCTTTTCCCTCCCCCTGTTCCCCCATACACCCCTTCCCACTTCCCTGTTCTGGTATTCCCCTACACTGATGCACTGAGTCTTTCCAGAACCAGGGGCCACTCCTTTCTTCTTCTTGGACATCATATGATATGTGGATTGTGTCTGGAAATTTTAATTCAATATACTAAAGAAAAGATTTTTGCATAACATAGACAAAAATCTTTCCCATTGTTTCTGTACTTTTTAAATCAAAATAACAAGTCTCTTTAGAAATCCTCAGATAGTTTATTTACTTTGAAGGTAAATATTCCAAGTATTGCAAATCATAACTTTTTCTGACTGAAATTTTAAAATCTCTTCTGTACAATTATGCTCTATTATTTAAGAGCAAAATTTTCAGCTACCCAAATATTTAAATTCAGTCTACATTTTAGACTATACAATCTTATATTTTTCCCAAGTTTCCCAAGAGATTAATCTACCTTTGTTTTTAATAGGAATCACAGAAAGGATGTCTCATAAACAGGTTTGAAAAGATTTCTTTAATTACTAAATGATTCTAGATAATAAGAGACAAATAAAAATTTTCTGTTATTAACACATTGAAGACTAGTATGTTCAATAAATCTTATAAAATTTCAGTATTCACATTAGTATCTCAGGTATACCAGATTTTTCAAACATGTTTGAAACTAAATTTGAAACACAATATTTATTATTTTTTGTTGCACTGTCTCATTTGTACACAATTCTGTCAAATCAATTTTACCTATAAATGCCTCAGGTGTTACAAAAGGAATAACAAGTTTGTAATATCATTATCATGTCCTTTAACTTAAAAGTACCTTCGTTTTTAAGATTGCCATGTATAGGTAATATACTTTTGAAACAGTGCTATTTTCATCTAAATCAATCTGATAACAGTCACCTAAAGTATAGAATTTTAATTTTTATCATTCTACAGGAAAATTGGGATTTCAATGCAAAACATAAAATTCAGTGAGCCACTAGGATTGAAAATTTCGATCTTTGTGAAACAGACACAAGCAAGTTGTCAGGAGGCTTCCTGTGTATTTCCTTTCCATAGAATTGTATATGATTTACAATTCATAGAAAAAAAGGCTTCAAGGAAAAATAAGAATGCCTAGGATGTGATCTCCATCTCTCTCAGTGATGGTTACAGGAGTAAGTTGCATTTTATTTACTAGGGTTGTGCAGCAAAAGGGTACTTAGAAATCTCATCTCTCCTTGAAGTGAAGGAATAGCTTACACACATAAAACAATATTTACTGCAGATCTTGGAGGTATATAAATATTGCAGCAAGGATGCATGATTAGGTTCTCTCTATACTTTTCCTGGCTTTATGCATTTGTCTTTCGTTATTTTTCAGCTTTTGGCCACCGCCCCAGAAATTACCCATTTTGCCATTGCTCTTCAATCAAGGTTATCTTAATGCTATGAAAGAGTTCATGGGATTATATCCATGTTTAAATTGCTTCCAGAAAATAACTTTAACTTCAGAAAAACTAAACTCAACCTTGGCGACATTAGAATCCAAGGTACAGATAAAGTTTTGAACTCTCGAAGAGTAATGAGCAATGCAATGTGACCTTGAGAAAAATGAACAAGATTTCCCAATTCCATGTTCCCTACACAGCATCCTATTACTCTGGTTTGAAATGACACTATTATAGAGCTCATTCCCCATGAATGAAGGAATTATCCCCTATTAAAATGTAAATGCCCGGAAAAGACAGAACAGGAATCAATCTATCATTTATACCTTAATGAGAAGAAGTCACTCAAAGCCTCCCAACATGATAGGTCTTTGAAATTGAACCTTGACGGCATGTCGATGAGGCATAGGTACTTGGGGAACAAGGGTAGTGAGAAGCAAAACAGCAAGAAAGGGAATTTGAAAGTTCTGAGAACTAACATTGCATAACTAACAATGTTACAGAAAAATTCAGTGATAGAGGACAATTCCTGGATGTGCTTGTAGGCTCACAGAGAGAGTGGTGTGGAAAACCCTCTAAAGGATACACATGCTTATGTGAAAAATAGATGATTCCTATTTTCTAATAGCTACTAATAGGTCTACCATTTATACAAAAGACTGCTAATGTATTTGCCACTGCATGCATAGACATCTGTGCTGCTCATTCAGTTTAGTTGTGTTGGCTCTAACAATATTATGGACAAATATAAGTATGTATTTGGACATGTTATAATTAACAAAAAATAAGTATGTTATTTTTTTTCTTTTTAATTGGATATTTTCTTTATGTTCATTTCAAATATTTTCCCCTTTCCAGGTCTTCCCTTCAGAAACTGTCTATCCCATCCCCTTCCCCATAACTCGGATGGTGCTCCCCCACCCTCCGACCCACGCCAGTCCTCCCACACTGAATTGTCTGGCTCATGCTCTAGAATAAAATGTTAGTGTTTTATAATGTTTTCAACTTAAATTTTGGAACAAAATCTAGTTAGCTTGAAAGGCAAGCTAACTTTAAATTTTTCATTTATGTTGTTTTTTATGTAAACTAAAATGGTTCGTGTGTAGCTGGGTTTTTCAGTGGCTAAGTATGCTCATTGCTCAGGGGAAAGACTCATGTTTGGTTTATAAACACCACATAAGAAGATTTACAAGTGCTCCTAACTCTAGGTCCTGAGCAACAGATGCCCCCTCCTGATTCTTAAGAGCAACACCCCCGTATACATATGCATCGGTATAAATTCAAACACACAAACATATATACACACACACACACACACACACACACAATCACATAGGCATATATGTGAGTGTGGCACTAAACAAACAGCACTAATTAGAACTGATTGGGATTTCAAAATAAATGAGTGTGCCAAAGTTAGCGGATGTGAAATTGGCAGTGTGAGAATTGATGGGTATTCAGAGATGAGGGCAGAAGGGACAACGATGATTAAAATACAGCAGCATATGAAAATCTCAAATAAATAGAGAAACCACACATTAAAATGACTAGTGGATTTATTTTGAGAATGTTTGATTTAYTTCTTTTAGACTCACATTATTTTTTTTAAAGCTTTGTGAATAGCATGACTATCAGAAGGTCAATATCTGGCTTTTTAGCTGATGGTTATAGTAAGTTCAAGTTGCACTTCTTTCATTTATCATATAAATTAATATATTAATTAATTAATAAATCATATTAAAGCTTTTAAACACATAATAATTTTAAGATGTTCACCACCTACATCTCTCATTATTTTGTCTGATATCCATATGTGATAAGTTCCTAATCTGGTATTTACTAAAGTTATAATAAAATTCAATTTCTTTGCATCTCCATTGCTGGATCAATTTTACATATGCTTTAAGTATAGGGTATATGCCTCATTGTAAATTGATTGTGTAAGATTGCTGGTTTCAAGATTAAATTAAGGCTTATATTTTGGGTAAATTTAAATTATAATGTTTTTTATCATTTTTGGTCAAATACATCAATTAAAACCTTTAGGAGGGAAATGAAATGTAAATAAAGAATATATCCAAAAAAAAAAAAACCTTTAGTAGGTAATGAAATGCTAGATGAAATTTAATTCCTTTAACAAATGAATAGTATGTTTTCTTTACTGATATTTTTAACTTTCACATATTTGTTTATTCATTTGAGTCTGAGACACAGAAACACTGTTAGAAACATTACCTTCTGTTACGTTGATGTATTTACTCAGCTGTAAATCTGAATATACCACAGTTAAAATTTCTTACCGCTCTAAGTGATATAATTTTGATCTTTATTTTCAGTACATCTTGTATTCATTACAGAAAAGTCCAAACATCAAAGGGTGACCTGAAAAACAAATTACAACTGTACTAGTTTGTCAGAATGGTTATGTATCCAACAGTTGGCATCAAAACTATATAATTAATTGCCTTTGGATACTTTGGTAACATATGTCAGCCATCTTTCTTATCACTGAACAAGCCACATTTGAACTGGACAGATCAGTATCGCACTGAGGTATGTGGGTGCTGATTGAACACAGGTGTAATGGTTGATCTACTGTCACACAGTCTGACGTTAACCTAAGATCTTTGTTGAAATAGTTATTACTGATGGCACGAAATGTAATTGCTAATTTTCTGCCTGAGTGGTTACATATTTTCTCTAAATCTTAAGAGTTATTCATCCCTTTTCCACTGACCATTTCTCAGAGTTTCASGCAGATGTGTCAGTGGTCTACGGACCAGTAATTGAACCTGTCACTTGCAATCTACCAACTTCATTCTTCAGAAATGTGACTACTGCTCTACTCACTCTCCCGCTTATTTCTCTGGGTATCAAATGTTGTTGTTGTTGAACCAAAGCTAAGCACTACTCATTGTTTACCTTTAAGGCATCTTGTGGTTGCAGAAGAAAGCAATTGGTTGTGATTTCAAGTTGGCGTTTCTTAAATATTTATTAGAGATTTCAGTTTTCAAATGAATTGAGTTTTTGATGGGCACTCTTACCATAATTCATTCCATTATTCTGTCATTGTAGAAAGTCTTGAGGTTTCAGTTGGGAAGCAGAATATTTGCTCTTCTACATGAATAACTACCTTAGAATGATTTAACATGGCTCAGGTTGCTGCACTTCCTGAACCCCACCGAGAAACACTGTAGCCGGTTCTTACTATCCAATGGTCTGGTAATATTTCATCACTTTGACAAATATTGCATTGTATTTTATTACAATGCAATAAATTCAGCTACTATATATCTCACACATTTTTTTGTATCACTACTGAAACAAACAGTTCAGATAAGGGTTGCCAAAGCAACATACGCCAAATTTATAAGATATCCAGAAGATTCTTACAATTATTGAATTTTGGGATATTTTCCAAAATAAGTCGTTATGTAARAAATACAGTTCATTAACTCCAACCGTATTAATTTCATTTTCAAAAAGTTAGAAAACTGTCCCTACAAATATATCTGATTAATAGAAAGAAACATAAAACTAGGGCAAAGATTTAAAATAAACAAATCAATAATTATAAAACAGCATATACATAAATTACAGATTTTTAAGTGAAAACAATCACAATCATTTATGAAAAAGTGTAGCTCAGCTTTAAAACACTATATCCGCCCTGACATTATCTAACAAATATATTGCATTTTGGTATCTTTACATTTAGATGAGGTACAGCCATTTCCACTCTGCTGATGTTAGCATTAGGGACTGTAGAAGACTCACTTTGAATGCCACTTGGTATATGCCACTCCTAGATGTGTATCCATGATTGGAAGGGAAACACTGCAAATCTTGAGTCCCAGTCATACAAAGGCAGCTTTGTGATGACAATTTAGCTACCAGTTCAGGTTCTAGCAAGCATCCTATAACTGTCTGGAGCTCCTCAGCTGGTGGAGAAAAGGACTGTGCATGTGAGTTAGACCTGCCCTGAAGCGTGATAGTGGATTCACAAAGACATCCTACTGCAAAATGAACTTATGATTTGGTAGTACAACAATGTCTTGAGGTATGCTGCATTTTCATCTGTTTTTATTTTTATTTACTCTTTTTTTCCTGCTCATTGCTTCTCTCCCAGTCACTGCTCCCATAACCCTTTGCCCACACCCCATCTCCTTCTCCTCTGAGTAGGTGGGGGTCCCCTAGGTATTGCCTCACCCTGCAAATTCAAGTCTCTGCAAGGCTAGATACATCCTCTCCCATCAGGGCCAGACGCAGCCCAGCTAGAAGAACATGTCCCACATACAGGCAACAGCTTTTGGGATAGCACCCACTTCGGTTGTTTAGGACACATGAAGACCAAGCTGCACATCTGCTACATATGTGCATGGTTTTCTTTGGTTGGTGATTCAAACTCTGAGAGCCGCAATGGTTCAGGTTAATTGACTCTGTTGGTCTTTGTGTGGAGCTCCTATCTACTTAGGGCCCACAATCCTTCCTCCTACTCTTCCATAAGAATCCCCAAACTCCATCTACTGTTCTCTGTGGATGTCTGTATCAAGTCAGCCGCTGGGTGGTGCCTTTCAGAGGACAACATGCTCCTGCCTACAAGCATAACAGATCATTAATAGAGTCAAGGATTGGATCTTGCCAATGGGATGGTCCTCAAGTTGGGCTGGTTATTGGTTGGCCATTCCCTCAGTGTCTATTCCATGTCTGCTCCATGCAGTCTTTGCCTACATTTCTTGGAGACAGGATAAATGTTGGGTTGAAAGTTTTGTGGGTGAGTTGGTGTCTCTATTGCTCCAGTAGGGTTCCTGCTTGGCTATAGGAGGTAGCATCTTGAGGTTCCATATCTTCAATGTTAGTGAGTCACAGCTAAGGTCACCCCAATTGTTTTTTTTTGGGGGGGGCACTCACCTTATCCCATTTCTGCATCTCATTTTGGAGATGCCTTCAACCTTTTCACCACCACCACCCATCAGTTGCAGCTTTCCATTCATTTTCATGACCATCCAGCCATCTCCTTCCCCACACCTGATTCAACCTCCCATTCCCCTCTCCATACCCTCTCCCACCCAGTCACCTCCCTCCCACATCTGAATCTTATGACTATTTTCCTTGTTCTTAGTGAGATTCAAGCATTCTTGGTTATGCCTTCCTTCTTATTTAATTTCTTTGGATCTGTGGAGTATAGCATGGCCCCTGTACTTTGTGGCTAATAGCCACTTATAAGTGAGTACATACCATGCATATCCTTTTGGGCTTAGTTTACCTCATCCAGGATGATATTCTCAAGTTCCATCCATTTGCCTGAGACATTCATCATGTTTTTGTTTTAAACAGATGAATAGTATTCCATTGTGTAGTTGAGTTGTGTGATAGTCTGACATTTGATTGATTTATATGGCTTTAGCTTTTACTAGTTAAGTTCAGAGAAGGATTTAATGTGACATCCTGATGCCCATTTTGTGCATGTGCATGTGCATGGTCATTTGTGTGTGTACATGTGTGTGTAATTCAAAGTATGTTACTGGATGAGAAAACATACAAGAATATTGGCATTATTAATTTAGTTTGTGATCCACAATAAGGATGAAATTAAGAATTAGAGAAAAACATTACAATAATCTGAATTGCCAGAAAAATGGTATATTATTTAAAGTTTTGATATTATTCCAAGACAAACGTCACTTTGTCTTTCTGCATCACTGCTTTGCTCATACTTTTTTCATTGTGCTTGTGTATGAATATTCATTTTTCCATACGACACATATCCATGTAGACTAACCAAGCAAATATTTTTCATGACTGACATGTAGAAATCATTCAATGGGAAAGATAAAATTGCGGTTAGAAAACACAGTCATGTAAGTACACTCTTAAGGAGAAATCTATGCCAAGATTGGATTTGATTGCTCTACATACCAGCTTCAGGTTTGGGAAACTTTTCACCACACACTAGCACTGACTTATTCAATGACCTGCCATTTAGTAAAATGCATTGTGTGACACTGTCTACATTTGTCATCTATACCTCTAGTCTACACACTGAAACATTCTGCATCCCAAGATCTTACATCATGTAGATATTAGATTGATTTGCTTTTTCAATTCTCAAGGGAGAAAAACAAAGAAAACAGATATGAAACCCAGGGTTTCATGGGTACTTTTTTTTCAATCTCTAAACCCCGTCTTTATATAGATAATGTTCTTGTTCTGAAATCCTTACTATGAACTGTATAAGGCTTAAATGTGTGGGCTCCATGTCAAAATGCAATCTAATGTTTTCCAGTGTATGTTCTTTACTATTTTTGTTAGATATTAAATCTGTGCCTTCTCAAATCAAGTTGTACATAAAGGAATTTTTGGATCTGACAAACTCTATTATTTTTTACTTTAGTTTTTATTATGGGAATGGTAATTTTTGATTATTCAATGGATATACACGCAAAGAATAAAATTATAAATGACAGGTGAAACATTCACAAATGGACAAAACAATATTATATGATTTCTTTTATTGATAAACATTTTTATTATAACAACTTAATGGCAGATTATGGGTCAGAGAAGAGTGGGGAGATCATTCCAACATTATGATGGGTCCTCATTTGTCAAATTTTAGCAACCTAAGCTGAGGAATTGCTTCCCTTAGACTGGCAAAAGGCATGTGGATGCGGCATATTGTTGATAGTTGATGAAGTATGGCTTCACAGTGTCACCTCTGGATCATGACCTGTGCCCCAAAGATTGACGAGGAAGCAAGAGAGAATAAGACAGTAAACATTGTTCCTCCATGGTCTCGCTTTCTTTTCTTGCCTCCTGGTCCCCGCCATGAGCTCCTTCCTTTAAGTATTGTTCATTGTTTAATCACATCAATACAATCCAATAGGACAAATAGAAAATGTCATAAAATATGTGTGTGCTTGCTGGTAAACTGTATTTAGACAGATTGGGCTTGGGTCCTCCTGGTTTTGTTACGAAAGTGCATGCTTCTGGCTTTCATGCTGTGGAAACGTGTTATGCAGCTTCCAAGTAGGGAAAAAAACCACAGTGATAGTCAATATAGGAAAATAATTCTGAGGTTGTTATAGTGACATTTGTATCTTAACAGGGAATAATACTCCTTCAATTAGACTTACAGTCCCCTCAATGGGTAGAAAATACTATCTGGTCCTGGAATGCCGGCCAACTACCCACAGATCATGAGGTCAAGAACCCCCATCACATTTTTTCTCAATCATCATTTTTATTGATTAACTGCATTCTGAATATTTATTCTTTCATATACAGAATAAGGGTAGCTCTCACTACTTATCAGAGAGAGTTCTGTTTGCAAACAGAGATCATTGTTAAAAACCATGACAGGACAAAATGCAGAGAAGTGGTTTTAGGGTTTCCCTGATCCAGTGGATGCATTTATAAAATGAACAACTTCATCATCTAAACAGGGCAGATAAAAGCAAAGGATTACAAGAGGGAGAAGACAGTGAATCATCTGTGACATTATATCTCCTAGAAATCACATGGAAGTTTCTCCCATGTTACTTCAGTAATATAGTTGCCTAAATAATCTAGAGAAGAGTAAGAACAATGGACATGTTAACATGGAAGGGAGACATCTTATGGGACTCTACATACAAAAAAGGAATTAAAGGATGCTCAGAGTGACAGAAAGAGTCTTAGCTATAGCCCCTTAACTGTGTATCCAATACCAAGGGATCAGCCCTGAAATCATATATGTGAAAGTAACAGTAAATTGGCTGAACAAAGTTTATATATTTGTGTATGTAAAACAATAAGTATTAGTGAAAAAACATGATTTGTGTGTGTTCATGTAACAATAAATATTAGTGAAAAAAAAGACATGATTTGAAGATAGAATAATGAGAGTCCTTGTGAGGTTTAGATGGCAGAAAGGAAAGGGAAAAATTATTCAAGGCAGTTAAATTTAAAAAAGAAAAAAAATAAACTACATCAAGGATTATTGCACATGTGATAATTCTATTTTTTATGTATGTATGTGTTTGTGTTTGTGTCTCTGTGTGTGTGTGTGTGTGTGTGTGTGTGTGTGTGTGCACATGTGAGTTCAGGTGCCTGAAAAATAAAAATAAGGCATCAGATTACTTGATATTAGCAGTTAGAGTTATACAAATTTAAGTGTTCTTTAAGAAAAGCAAAAACAAACAAACGAACAAAAACTCCAAATCTAAAATCTAACACTAAACCAAAACAAACAACTCCCCAAACAACAACAACAAAAACCCTTCAGTTTTCTGCAAGGGCAGAATACCCATTTAACCATCCAGTCTTCTCTTTAACCATAGTGCCTTAACATTATTGTGAGAGTTTGCTGTCATGTAGTTTCCTCTGCTATAATTCACTTCTATCTAAAAGTAATGCACAAGAAAGCAGAGAATGTTAAACATGAGATAAAACAAGATATCCTTAAAATTTCTTAAAGGTTTTCAATGTATTTTTCAGTCAATGAGAATAACATGTGAAGACAAAGTTGTCAACGGGAAAGTTGTCAATGGGTTGTTACAAACAGGTTGTTTGGCCACTGTTATGAGTTGGAAAAAAAACAATGTGCATATGGTAGAGCTGGCTACTCCATGGGAAGATGCTTCTATAGAAGATGATGGAGAAGTTTTGGTGACTCACATTTCACCAGAGATAGAAAACCAAAGTACAAGTAAGATTTGTGTAAAAGAGTCCTTCTGGTATCCAAAATTTGGAAACAACACAAAGTGTCTGATATTCAAGAGACAGAAATAACATCAAAGTATCAATAATAATAAGAAGAAAGATAAAACCCAGTGTTTGATTCCGATTTCACTGGGCCCAACACGGTTTGATTATTTTTTTCCCCAAGAGCTGAGAACGAGGTCAATATATCAGTGACTTCCAGACTGGGCTGGAACTTTAGTGGCAGGACAAGATAATTGTAAGTCAAGAATGGCTTTGGCAGATATAAATGACTTAGAGCAGCACATGAACCACATTTACAAGCTAGTTCAACACATGACAAGTCGATTTTTAAAAGAAAATGCCAAAGATATGAACCTCTCTTTTTTTTTTGTTGCTGATTTGCTTGCTTTAATACACTTTAATCATGACGTTTCTGCCATTTTACTTACCAAAAATATTTTTCAATTTAAAATAGTTTTTCTTTTTTTTTTTATAAAATTACTTTTATTTTTCTTACAGTCCAGTCGTTACAGACTCCTGCTCTACCCTCCTACAGTTCCTTATCCCATTCCTTTCCTCCCCCTCCAAGAAAATGATTCCCCCCCCCAAATTTCTCGCTCCCCCAGCTCCCTGCCTGGCCTCCACACTCCCTGGTGCCTCAAGTCTCTCGAGGTTTAGGGATGTCTCCTCTCACTGAGGCCAGACCAGGCTGTTCTCTGCTGTATATGTGTCCAGGGTCTCAGACCAGGCCATGTATGCTGCCTGGTTGGTGGCTCAGTGTCTGAGAGATCTCAGGGGTCCAAGATGGTTGAGACTGCTGGTCTTCCTATGGGGTTGCCCTCCTCCTCAACTTCTTGCAGCCTTTCCCTAATTCAATCACAGGGTTTCTGAGTTCAGTCCATTGGTTGGGTGTAAGTATCTGCACCTGTCAGTTTGCTGCTTTTGGGGCCTTTGGGAGGACCATTCCATGCAACTTGGAGATGAATATGAATGAATGTACAAGCTAGAATATGTAGGACAAAACCAAGGATGGAAGTCCAAATGTAGTGTAGGGTCAAGCCTTTAGGAAGCATTGAAGAAGTAAGGAAAAAATAAGATGAATAGAAACACTAGTAATTTCCACTGACACCATGCTGTGGAAGAAGGAGATCTAAGGGTGAAAACCACCCCCAGGAACTTTCCTAACAGAGTAGTTGAGATAAYCTACAGATGCAAACCATGCAGGGTACTTGGAAGCCCCTTATTAAGTTGTAGTTTTATTGTTCCTTTATTATTGTTTCTATTCCAGGATGCATGGATACTAAAAGATGTGCCTTAGTTCCCAGTGACCCACAGGATTATCAGAAGCACTAATAATAGATTAGTAATAATAAATATAAAACAATGCAGATTAAAGGGATTAAGTATGATCAAGTGATCTTCCTTCTGAGAACAAAGTATGTTCATTTCTCTTGGTATGTAAAGGTTATCCACCCATGTAAGAGGATATGTCTAGAAATAGCCAAGGGCATGGACTTAGACAAAGCCAAGATGATGGCTAAGAATTCTGCTACCAGTCTTAGGTTAGAGCAATCAGCTAGAGCCAAGCCCACTGACTTCAACGGGGTTGAAAAACGACTGGATACATCCTAAGAATGTCCCAGGATGAGACAGTAATATAATTAATATAAATAAACAGAATCTTTTCATGCCTTATTAAACTATGCTAATGTTTTGCTTTAGTTTTTTTCTTAGTTGTGAACCCCTGGGATCACTTAATATTTTTTTCATAATAGATAACAATGCAATTTTGGAGTGTTTTTTCATGGTTATATCCACAACCCTGTTCTCAATTTGAAATAGGGTTTCATGACATTAAGCTGTGAGCTGTCTGTCTTAGGTAGAATATACATCATTATAGACTGATAATACAATGCTGACCCTTAAATGTTTTTAGGATTTAAATATCTATTTGGGAGATATCAAGTACACCCAAAAGAGTAAAGGCAAAAACATGCCTTACGAAGAGTAAACAAATGTATCTTTTAAGACTAAAACCAGACAATCTCAAATCCACAGGGTTATGGAAGATAATAGGGCTAGTGATTGTTAGTCAGGAAGTGCCTACAGGCATCTAACACAGTGAAAGTCATTGTCATTGCTGCTGGTGGCATTCCAGAACTGTTTGATAAGACTATGTTGTTGAAGAACCCAAATGTTTCAAGTGTAGGGTTTGGAGATAATATGCTGGGAATAACTAGGAGTATTTCTTCCCTATGGTCTTACTCTGTGGTGCCAGGGGATGCTACTAAGTTTATGGAGAACATTATGGCCCCAAGTTCTGTGGATATATCGGTTTTATGTTTCATGATGGCAGTGACTGTCATGATTTGCAACAGGAATAATATACAAGGAGCAGTGGATAGGACTGGTTTCTTTCTTGGGCTCATAGTCCAATTCACAGGAGGGTATTTGCAGCTGGGATTTGGAATGTGCCCAGAACCTGTAGCTGTAGAMGTGGCTGTAGTCATAAGCTCAAGCAGGAAAAGAACTGCTAGTGCTTTGGTAAATAAATATAATGTACTGACTAAAGTATTTCTCAACCTTAGTAAAGTCATTGTTTCTTTGAATCGTTTCCTATTTCTCATTTTATGGATTGCAATTGCTTGTATTTCATAGCAATTAGTGCATAGATAGCTCAAATAAGTAGATAAACACTGCCACTAGGACTCATCATCAGCATGTTGTATAAATGAATAAACAAGAATATAATAAGTACTTCTGACTTATACATAGGTGAGTAAAATAAGACAGAAGAAAGGGTTTAAAATATATACCCAAAGCAACACTTTCATATGACCATACTCATATTAGTTCTATATCTTCAAGTAAACAGCATTAATATAGATTATAAAAAATTATAAGAAAGACTACAAGAAATTAAGAGATCTTAAAGGCTAAATAGAGTCTTTAAATAATAAATATTATTTTAAAAATTTATAACCCACATAGATGAGTTGTGTGCTTAGTCTTTTTGTTGGGCTCCTAACAGTGGGAGCAGGAGCTGTCTCTCACAATGTTGACTATATTTGGTATCTTTTCCTCATACTGGGTTTTCTGGTCTAGCCTTACCAGGACAGGAGGTGACTATTTTTCCTGAAACCGGATATTCTGTTGTTAGTTGATATCAGTTGGTGGCTTACCTTTTTCTGAAGAAGAAAGAGGTAAAGTGGGTGGGGAAATTGAGGGGTGAAGTAAGTGAGGGTCTTGAAGGAGAGGAAGGAGGAGAGACTGCTTCAGTTATAAAAGAAATTAATTAATTAAAAAATAAATAAAAATAAAACCTACATAAACAGTAACTCCTTTCCCAGGTCTGTTAAGAGAAATTCAACTTCCCCTGAAACTAAGAAGACAAGTTTTACATGTAGAAATCTTGAACTTCATTGTCATGTGCATTTTTGGTAAGGAGTCATCAGAATGTGTGGTTAAATATAGAGTTAAAAGTTGAGATACTAGAAATAGCTTCAGATTGAGTCACCAAGATTTAGGGAAGAAATCTTATATTTCATTCATAACATTTTATGTTCTTTTTAGAATTTTATTAGCACCGTGAGTCCTAGGACATTAGTATCCTTTAGTGCAGCCCAAAGTTCAGTGGGACTAATTAGTACACAATGATTTGATTTTTTTTTCTGGTTAAAATTTGCTGCAGAGATTAAGAGCAAAATGGCAATGGAGGACTCCGGCACTGTCATTACTCATCACAAGGACAAGCTCAGCAGTTATTTGTGACTTAGACTAGTTTCCCAAGGGATGGAAATGACAGATGAAAACTCAGTCTTTAGTTTTGATATAATTCTTATACCAATTGAACAATAAGTGGGAATAAGCTAATATCAGTCCCTTTGACCTTTCTTTCAAGTCTATGCAACAACACACTGAGGAGGAGGAGAAAGAGGTTGCTTTCTTTAGGAATTGGAATGAAATTATGTCCAACTTTTAGAAGCCCATTGCCAGTCCTGGCATGTTATAATGCAGAATTTGGAAGCATAGCATGGCATTTCATAGGTACTCAGTGTTAGTAGACAGGCAGTTGATTGTCTATATCTACAACTTCAAAAAACCCAAGCAAAATATTGGATATCAGGACTTCAGTGACTAGAAAGAGGATATATATTAATTTTATAAATGCGATAGTCAGAAATCACCTGAGCCTATTTAGGGAACAAGACCCACACATGAGGCTGTCCTTCACAAAGGCTGAGGATCCTGTTTGGTAAAAGACTAGGTTTCGTTACCCATAGTCACAAGTCAGTTAGTATGTGATACTACCACTGAAGTTTTCATAGATTCATATATCTGTGAGACTCCAGTGATGCTGAAAGTCTCTTACTCATGTGGGCATAAATGGATTGTATTTGGCTGTTTCACATATTTTTAGAGAGGAGGTGTATTTGGAAGTTAATTGTAAGGTTAGTGAACATAACACGATTGTCTCCTCTTTCCAGCACAGCACTCTCATCTAGAGTCTCTCATAATCCCTTGTGGCAGAATTCTACGTGAACCAACACATCAGGCAGCTTGATGATAAATCTTAGACTATTATGTAAAGTCTGCAAAAGACAGCATGTCATCAAGCAGACTTTTGTCTGTCCTATACAGCAGTTGTCTCTATTGCCTTTAGTCTTCACATCATAGCTGTTTGTAGTGGTGTACATCCTGTATCATTTCTTTCCAACCACAGGTGGCAAAGTATGAAGGGCATGTATCTATACTGGGTGTGAGAAACATCAAATGATTGCATAGGAGACTGCCACTCCTAAAGGAGGACTAGGGCTAAGGGAGACTGTGTAATACTTAAACACGGGTTGATAAACACATGCCTATCTTGACTTAGATTTACAGCAAGAGCAAACAACACCAAGTAGTCAGCTGATTCTTTCCAAACAATACACCAAGTGGAAATTGGAGGGAAACTTGAGTTTGAATCAACTCTACTATTCTGAAGCAGTAACAAAACACAAATTCTTCACATTTACAAACCGGAATAAGTAGACTAGGAAGCATGAACTTGAAGGAAGTATCTATATGTTCAGAAAAGTTGCAATAGGTTTCTTATAACTTCTGGAATGGCATTATAAATAATGCCAAATTAGGAAGACTATAGCTAGTTCCTGATATTGCAATGTGAAGAGTAAGCCTCATGACAAAAGGAATGACTATCTTATAAGTAGTGTTGATCCCACCTAACAAATAGAATTTGAAATGAGGAACTATGTTGTGACTGATATCGACCAACTTTCATGCACTTAAAAAAATATATGTCCAAAGGAAACTCAACATTCCACAAGAAGCATAAAAATATTTCAGTAATTGGGAAATATAAAGGACATACTGAAATAATTTTAAAATATCAATCAAGAAAATCCTGAGTTAGATTGGGTACATTTAAGCATGAGGGTAGTCCTCAGTAGCAAATCAGATCAAATATAAGGAAGGGGGACATTTGAAAATACACACTAGGAAATAGGAAATGTTTTTTGTTGGTTTTTTTTTTTTTTTTTTTTTTTGAGACAGGGTTTCTCTGTGTAGCCCTGGCTGTCCTGGAACTCACTCTGTAGACCAGGCTGGCCTYGAACTCAGAAATCYGCCTGCCTCTGCCTCCCAAGTGCTGGGATTAAAGGCATGTGCCACCACCGCCCAGCTAGGAAATAGGAAATGAAGAAGACTGATGTAAACCTGTGAAAGGCTGAAGAAAAATTAAATATTTTAGCTAAAAGTGTTCCACATGGACTTGTGAATGCCAAGAAGTAAGAGGGCCATTCAACAAGATAAAAATCTTCTGAAATATAGGAATCAAATTGTTAGTTTCAAAATAGGTCATGGTAGATTTAGCTCAAACAGTGTTAAGAATGGATACAGAAAATGTGGTTCACTTACACAACGGAATACTAGTAAGATATTAAGAATGAGGACATCCTGAGGTTTGCAGACAAATGGCTGGAGCTAGAATGTATCATCCTGAGTGAGGTAACTCAGACCCAAAGGACATGCATGGTATGTACTCACTAATAAGCCAAAATAAAAAGTACAGAATACACAAGATATTGTCCACAGTACTCAAAAAGGTCAACAAGCTGAAGGGCCCAAGTGAGGAGGCCTCATTCCCACTTGTGAGGGAGAAAAAAATCAATCACAAGTGGGAAGGAAAGGAGGGATTTTGGAGGGTAAGKKGACATGGGGTTAGGGTGGAGGAAAGGATGCCTGGTTTGTTATTGGGTGAAGGAAAAGGTCTGAAGCCCGAGGGCCAGCAGAAAGAATGGAAACAGTCAACCTCAGTTGGTAGGAGGTTGGGGGGGGCACTCCAGAATGCACCAGGTATCTGGGAGATGAGACACTCTCAGGACTCAAAGGGAGGGACCTTAGATGAAATGTCTGGCAGTAGAGAGAGAAAATATATAGAGCCCACCTCCAGTAGGAAGGCAGGGCATCAAGTGAAGGAGGGGCTTACCATCCCACAGTCAAAACACTAACCCATAATTGTGCCTGTCTGAAAGAATTGCAGGGATGGAAATGGAGAGGAAATGGAAAAGAAGGTCCAGTGACTGGTCCAAAGTGGGACCAGCTCAAGGGGATGTCCCAAGGCCTGACACTATTACTGAGGCTGTGGAACGGTCACAAAAATGGACATAGCATGACTGCCCTCTGGAAGACCTAACAAGTCGCTGATAGAGTCAGATGCAGATATTTGCACCCAATCAACAGACAGAAGCTGCTGACACCTGTGGCTGAATTAGGGAAGGCTTGGAAGAAGCTGAGAAGGAGGGTGACCCTATAGAAAGACCAACAGTCTCGATTAACCTGGATCCCTGAGATCACTCAAACACTGGACCACCATTCAGGCAGCATGCACCTGCTTATACGAGGCCCCCAACACATATAGAGCAGAGGACTGCTAGGTCTGGGATCAGTCAGAGAAGATGCACCTAACACTCAAGAGACTGGAAGCCCCAGGAAGTTGAGAGGTCAGTTGGGGTTGGGGGTGGGGACATCCATGTAGAGAGGGGGTAGGGTGGGGAGGAGATATGGGATGTGGAAAAGTTGGAGGGTAGACTGGGTTGGGGAATAAAATCTGGAGTAGAAATATATAGATAAATATATAAATGACCAAAATATTTTTACCTATTCTCATTAAGTTCTCAAATGTTACAGGTAAAGAAACAACCCGTAATGCAGGAAAAGAAAAATAAATAACTAGATATAATAATGGTTCATGTTATTTTAAGTTCAGAATTCATTGACAAGCATGGATATGCCAAAGTTTCAGAAGTAGTCTCACCAAAAACTATTACTAATAAATACTTCATCTAGTAAAGTTTTATTCAACCAATAAACACTTTCCAAAGGCTATCAAATGTCACGGGCTGAGAGTAGTCATCCACATTGAAACAAAGAGATGTGAAGAACTAAGAAACCAACATTGAAAGTATCAGTGCCTCAGGTCTGAGTAACTACATACAATCAGAATGGTCTATAAATCACATGCCAACCATTAAAGTCATGAAAAATCAAGAGTTTTTTTAATCAAGAGTTTTAGAGAAAAATAATAAATTTTTGAACAGGCAGGGATTATGGAATGATATCCCAGAATGGAACTTCAGAAAATTTAAATGTTCCAAACATGGTAGCACATGTTAAGAATTTTAGTTTTCAGAAAACTAAAGTTGAGTGATTCTGGATTCAATGTCAGACTTAGCTCTTTATCAGCACATTATTTCAAAACAAAACTACAACAACAACAACAACAGCAACAACAACAACAACAACAACAAAAACCAACTACTACCACCACCACAACAAAAAACTTTCAGAGTATAGAGAGAAGTGGAGTGAAATCTGAGCAACCTTATGCAGACACAGATTAATTAATTTGAACTGCTATCAATTTTTTTGTTTGTTTTTAAGACAGGGTTTCTCCTTGTATCCCTGGCTGTACTGGAACTCACTCTGTAGACCAGACTGGCCTTGAACACAGAAATTTACCTGCCTCTGCTTCCCAAGTGCTAGGATTAATGGCATGCACCACCACTACCCGAACTGCTATCAAATGAATTCATGGTGTTATGCTTTATAGAAATGTATAATGTGCTGCATTGCAAGATCCAGTATTGTTCTATTTGTTTGCTCATTTTCATTCATGTATTTATAATGTTAATTTTCTGTTCCTTTATAGTGACTATTAATAATAAAATATTCTATTCTTTAAAAATATTAATTACAAAAAATATGCATCATATTAATAAGGATCATTTTCTAATGATTAACCTAATTTAATCATTAGAAAAACTAATTTTATCATTGATGAAGATTACAAGAAAAAAGGAACCAGTAATAAAAATGGAAAAGAAGTAAGAAATGTTGTTTTTCTGTGTCTTAAAATCTCATTGATAACCTGTAAATTGCTCAAATCCTCTGATATAAAGATAACCAAGACTTCATTATAGCAACAGTAATAAAAATATACTTAATTTTGTAATTTGGATCTTTATTCTAAAATATACAATAACAGGAAATGAGGGGATGTTTTATTACAGTCTAATGAATTATCTTCCAAAAAAATCAATATTATCCTTACTCATGGGAAATAAAATACACTTTATTTTAAATTTTGTAACAAGGAATGAGGACTGTCATTTAATTATGAAACAGTAATTCTAGACATATATTTTAGACTTCACATAAATACATTAAACAAATATTACAAAGTAYAGACAGATTTAATTAAAATAATACTTGAGGGTATTAGAAACTAAATTTAACCATGAATAGAATTTTGAGAAAGTGAGCAAATATATCAGAAATTTAGACCTATTAGACATGAATATTTTCAGAACATTCTACGGAAGATTACAGATGATATTTCTTTCTCAAAAATATTTATGCTCATTATCTTAGGCATATCTTAAAATATACCAAAATATGTCTCAAGGGTATTCAAAAACTGAATGTTTTGAAACTGTAAACTAACAAGACATCTTTTGAAGGATATAAAACTATGGAGTATTGTCTAGGATCATAAATTAATTTCAATGAATTTGCTTAGTATATGTAATACCCAGATTCAATCTCTAGTTCTGCCAAATAAAAAATGCATAGATAGATGATAGATAGACAGATTAAAAAAATAGATGTTAAATAGACAGATGATAGATTGATAGATACCTGTTGGATGGTAGATAGTAAGAGATAGATGATAGATAGTAAGAGATAGATGATAGATAGGCAGATATATGATTGAGAATAGATATAACTGAAGTTACTTGTTTTTGCAACAGCATTTCTACCTCAAGAATCCAAAGGGGAAATTATGAAACTTCTTGAAATAAGAGAAACCGGGATAAGAAATATCTCATAAATAAATGTTGCTTAATAATTTTAACATCATTTGAAGGTTTTATTCAAATTATAGAAGGAATATACCACAATATGGTAAAATACATATTTGTAATCAAAGAGAGAATACTATTTTGAAAAAGCCAAAGGATTTCTTCCTAAGTTCTGGAATGACACAAATGCCCATTTTCATCACATGTTAACAGCAAACTGAAGGCCCTAGAGAAAGGAATCAGTAAGAGATATAATAAAGTGCATACAAATGGAAAATAGGTTACTCAAATAGTTACTGTTGTGGATGTCTTTGTTTTATATGGAGAAACATCCTATCATACAAAATAAAACCAATAAATGAATTCAGTGAAATTCCAGGATATGAATTATACATAAAAAGCAATAGAATCATAAAAGCCAATAACTAGTTATCAGAAATACAATCAGAGCAATGTCACTTCCTGTAGCAATAAAAAGTGAACCCAGGGATAAATTTAATCAAAAAGATCAAAGTCCTATGCAATGCAATGATATCAACAAATCCTCAAAAACAAGGCAAAGGTCTCCAGGGTATACAATTTAAAAAGTGTTAATAGAAATATTATATAACATATAATTGATATAAAATTAAGTTATGACATATTATTAAATTTAAAGGATCCATACTAACAACAAACACACTGCCAACAGCCACTGCTAAATCCAATGCAATTCTAACAACTACTTTTCTTGTCTTGTCCAATCATTTTTTTTTTTTTTACTTTTTTTATTAGATATAGTCTTCTTTTACATTTCAAATGTTGGCCCCTTTCCTGTTCCCTCCCCCGAAAGTCTCATAACCCATCTCCCCCACCCGTTCCCCAATCAACCCTCTCTTGCTTTCCTGTCCCAGCATTCCCCCACACTGCAGCATAGAGCCTTTCCAGGACCAAGGGCCTCTCCTCCTTTTGATGTCCAACAAGTCCATCCTCTACTGTCTATGTGTCTGGAGCCATGGGTAATTCCATGTGCACTCTCTGGTTAATGGTTTTGTCTCTAGGAGCTCTGGGAGTACTGGGTGGCTCATATTGTTGTTTCTCCTATGCCATTGCAAACCCCTTTAGCTCCCTGGATCCTTTCTCTAACACCCCCCACTGGGGACCCTGTGCTCAGTTCAATGGTTGGCTGAGAGTGTCCCCTTCTGTATTTGTCATGCTCTAGCAGAGCCTCCCAAGTGATAGCTATATTCAGCTCCAGGTCAGCAAGTCCCTGTAAGCATCAGTAATAGTGTCTGGGTTTTGTAACTATATACSGGATGGATCACTAGGTGGGGTAGTCTCTAGATGGTCCTTAACTCAGACTCTGCTCCACACATTGTCTCTGTATCTCCTTCTGTGGGAATTTTGTTCCCCCTTCTAAGAAGGACCAGAGAATCCATACATTGTTCTTCTTCTTGGGCATCATTTGATACATGAATTGTGTCTTGGGTATTCCAAGCTTCTGGGCTAATATCCACTTATCAGTGAGTGCATACCATTTGCATTCTTTTGGTCTTGTCCAGTCTTTTATCATGTATTTGCTTTATCTCAGCACATCKTACTTTGATACATTTATTATTATCTCTTAGAATCCTGTACTCTCCAGTGAGAGACAGAAAGGGGTGTAAACCCTGATAGGAGGGGAAAAACAGAGGAAATAGGAAGAGTGGAGGGAGGGGAAACTGTAATGGCGATATGTGAGACAATTATCTATTTTCAATAAAGTAAAATAAGTAAAAATCTAAGTTACTTATGATAGAAGTAATTAGATATTGTCAGCAAAAAGTAAAATAACCTTTTGCTCAAATTCCTGCCTCATAGGCTTAGATTTGCCTTAATATATAAAAATGATTTATTGCAAACTGTGTAGTACCTTAAGGATACTTATCAACATGAAGAAATCTAAAAATATAATTTAAAATGTAGTTTTATCTTCTATCTCTTTTGGGGTAATTCAATTAGAAACATGTTTCAGGAAACAATTGTGTCTAAATTACTGAAAAGCATATGTACATGTTGTAGAATACTATTTAGATGAAATAAAATGATAAAACATATGTATAYTGAGTTATGTCTGTGACATTTTTCCTAAAGCTCTCATGCCACTGTATATTTATGTTATAAAAAATTATCAAATAAATTAAATTAAATGTCTGGTTTATAAGACTATAGCATAAATTTTAACATGGCAGTTCAAAATAAA
>BDUI01015594.1:34025-50131 GCA_002335545.1 Apodemus speciosus
CACACACACACACTCTCACACACATACACACACACACCTACTAACACACATATTCACATATATCTATCATTGGTCACACAACCACTTTGACAACCTGTTGGCATTCTCAGTCTGTACATAATACTTTTGCACATAATGACATTTGTCTTAAATCTTTATACCTTTAATCTTTTTACTACACCTATAATTATGCACCAAACTCTATTCATTAATTGGACATGGCATACCATTATGCATAGAACAAGCCATCCTCATTCTTCCAGAGTCCCTATTAAGATTTATTTTCCTGATAGAGGACACAACCTTTACGTGTGCACACAGCCATGCAACTGCAAACAGAGCAAAAAGGCCCACTCTCCAATACCGCCCAGGAAGAGGAAGCTACTTCAGGATTTCCCATGTGGATGTTTCACCCTCAGGCTATCCAATTTTGCCAATCATGGTATACTGAGCTAGAATCTCTCAGTCAATCTTGCCTCTTCAATTCTTTGATCTGTCTGTCCCATGTTCAGTACCAAATGTTGTATAGCAGAATTTTTCGGGCAGGTATAACACACATGTTTATTTACCTCAGATAGTGAACCTCTACAGACCATTGTAATCATTGCACTGCTGTCTGTTGTGCTGAAGCATTGAGGTTTTCCTTGGGCTTACTAACAGGAATTATAAATGAGGGGTGACTCACAAGGAACAGAGAAAACTCTAAACCATGCACATCACCAGAAAGCCCAAAGCAGTGAGGTTGATGCCTACACTGTATATCTTTCTTTCCATAGTTTGGCAGGTCAGAGTCTTAGTACCTGCAACTCTTTACTCCTTTTTATGTCATTGGAAGGGCCCCTTAAGAACCACCAAAGTTTTGATCTCCCAGAGGGATCACAAGCTTGTGAGAGTTCTGCAAAATAAAACGGTTCAGTTTGGAGAGAAAGTTTCTGTTCTGAGGAACATGCCATGCAACAAGACCAGAGATCAGCACAGTGTTGTTCTCATTCACTTGGGTCTCCTGCTGAAACTGTAGCCCCATGTTTTGGCTAGCTTTCTGATCAGGGAACAATAAGTATCTTCGAATATAGATTTTGCCTGTACTGAGGTCATAGGTCCTTTCACCTGTGTGCTCTGGATTCAAAGTGCTTTTCATTGACTGAGCCATCTCCTTAATTGCCTTTCCGTAATTTTTAATAAGGAAACATTCCTCAAGAGGAGGTGGATTAAATGATACAATTCATATGTTCTCTTTTCTACCTCACACCCATTCTGCATTGTTTTTCTCCACTCTTAAGCAATAAGGCATTCCATCACTGGAGTGTTTCCAAATTTTCTGTTGATAGAATATGTTCAACTAGCAAGACATATCCACTTTCATTTCTTTATACTTGTATGTATTCTCTAGTCTTGATTTAAGAGTCATATAAATACTGAAAATATTTAGGAAAAGTAAAGATTATTCATAAAGTCCCTCTTCTGGTTACTCTTACAAAAACTTGGATGTGATACGATTATATTAGTGTATATATAAGCTTGAACATACATGTACATCACTATATAGCCTCAAAATATTTATATGAACTAAAATAATAGAAAAAATACATGAATCAACCATTACTTTAAATTTCTAGCCTAAAATTGAAAGAAAACTCAGGCTCATAAAATTAAATATATAGAAACTTTTAAGATGATTTCAGACATATTCCATACTCTTAAGTAGTGTAAATTTTATATGTGTAATAGATGTGGTAGGAGTTTTTGTATGTTTATATACATGTACCTATAAAAATATTATAAATTAACCCACAAATGGTAAATAATTTACCATCCCTATTATCATTCTAATTTGGTCATTGTCATGGAAAAATGTAACAATGTCAGATATTTTTCATAGTAAACATCTAAAATAATACAAATCATCTGGAAATTTTTAGTATTTCTAAATACTAGTATTTGACCAAAGATAAAATTAGAAGAATTATAATTGCTCAAGTGGCATATTAAATGATATGTTTAAGAATGTAGTGTATAAATATGTTATTATATTAACTATGGAAAAATGGAGGAAACTATAAGATAAACCAAAAACATCTTAATGAATATACACACATATGTATGTATTTATGTGACAAAAGAAAAACCTTAGTTTTCTGATGAATTAATCAAATCAAGAAAATTTAAACATCAATGGAGACAAAGCCAGACAAAATTGCCTTTGTCTACAATTAAAAATGTAAAAGAAATGACAAATGAGGTGTTTTGGCAAGAGCAGAAGAAGGAAAAGGGAAAAAGAAGACAGAAAGAACAGGAGGTCTCCTTTAGATCAGTAGTACACGACCAAATAAAATACTTTCTGAGGCAGAACTGATGGAGCAGAAATAACCCAGGCAAGATTCAAACACCAAGTATGTGGAAAGCATAGCTGGGGAATTGACAGTCTAGCATATAGATTAGAGGTAATCTGCCTGGTAATTGTGCTAAAGCTGATTAGAAAATTCATATGACTCTGTCTCCATTATCATAGACTGTCCAGGTCATATTGATATCTAATAGAGTTATCAAATAACATTTTTTAAAAAACCATATACAGAGGCAAATAAAAAAAAACTTATAATAACATGAAAAAATATTCAACCCAAAGCAAAAAAAATAAACAAATTGGAAAGCTTGCAACTGTTTTAGTTGGAGCAAATGATAAATGATGTAAATAAAATCTACTTAGCTCAGTTCCAGTTTGTTTCCCCCATATTTTAAAGCTATGTAGTGCCTTTAGCAGTAGGGTATTGCCTACTTCTGGTGGGTCAGGAAGAACGAGAGTCTGTGCTGTTTTGGAAGACTTTTGAGTCTCTTTTACCAACAATTCACATGCTAGGTATCTTCCCTTATTGTTTTGTAATACATACTTTTAAATTATATCGCATTGTAGTATGCTTCCACACGGCACTTTTATACACTCTTCATTTAAGTTAAGACTTCATCTTAACTCCTAGATTCTCACAACCCATGTTCCCTTCATGTTTAAACCTTTCTACTTCTATTATTCTCCCTCTCTACTTTCTCCTTTTCAAAAAACAAACAAACAAACAAACAAAAAACTGTATGTTCTACTAGCCCCCTTCTTGTCATGTATCACCACCTCAATGTTCCATTTCTGGTTTCTACTCTGCTTGATACTGTTTTGTTTTTGTTTTTTCAACTTGATACAAACTAGAGTTATTTGGAAATAGAGAATCTTAATGAGAAAATGCCCTTACAGGTTTGTCTATGGGCTATCTAGTGGGCTGTTTTTCTGGATTAATGATAGTTAGAGGAAAGACCAGATCTTTGTGGGTAGTGCCACCTTTGGGCTGGTTATCCTGGATGTTACAGAAAAGGAGACTAAGTAAGCTATGAGAACCAAGCCAGTATATGAGGACCAAGCCAGTAGCATCACTTCTTTGTGACTTCTGATTGAGATTGAGTTTCTGTCTCTAGTTTCCTTCCCTGCTTGAATTCTAGCTCTGAATTCATTAAGTGATGGACTGTGATTTGGAACTATAAACTGACTTAACTCTTCCTCAAGTTTCTTTGAGTCATAGTGTTTTATCATAGTAGTAGAAACATAAATCAAAAAAATCTAAGACAGAAATTGGTACAAATGCTGAGATATAGCTATGACAGATTGGACCATTTATTTTGGGGTGGATTAGTATAATTTGGACTGTGGACTGGAAAAGGCATTTTCTTAGGGTTACTATTGCGATGATGAAACATAACAAAGAATGTTAGGGAGAAAAATGTTTRTCTCATATATCCATATCCATAGACCATCGATCATTATATAAAATTATGAGACTTTTATTTTATGAGATAAAATTCAAATATGATATGGAAAAGGAGGCAAGAGCTGATGCAGAAGTTACAGAGGGTTGTTGATTATTCTCATTCTGATTGATTTCTCATTCTACTTTCTTGTACAACCAGGACCTCCAACACCCAAGGGTGGCACCATCCATGATGGCTGTTTCCACCCTCAGCAATCACCAAGAAAATGCTCTAATGACTTGTCTACAGCCTAATTTATAAATTAATTTAATAGATTCCATCCTCTCAGTTGACTACAGCTTATGTCAGGTTGGCATAAAAGAAGCTAGCACAAGTATTGAATGCTCAGAGCTCAGTGCGCTGTTCTGTCAGAAGATGAAAGTGTTGAAAGAAATGCATATGATGGAGGCCTGGCTTGTGAAGTTTCACAGGGAAGTTTGATAATCTTCAAAGATTCAAGCAAGGCAGTTTGTGCGATAGCTTGATTAAGAAGCACTAAAGTAAAATCTTTGCTTTGGTGAGCCCACCAATAATGCTGAGCTGTGATTAAGAAGAGACATACACCATTAAAGCAAAATTAATTGGAACGTGTTTTCTTAGGGTCAGCACACAGGACCTGTGTTCCAGAGCTAGTTATCACTCCGTCTCCTGTTGACAACTGAACTTGTTAACATCTAAGGATTTTCCATCTGATTCTGTATTGGATGACATGAATGGACCAAAAAGAGAAGCTGAGATTTGCCACTGTGAGAGGATCAGAGTCCCTGAGGTAAGCATAGGAGACGCTATTGATGAAGATGCATCCCAAATTTGAGTGGAGATACCACTCCCAATTTGGAGACACTACCCCCAGGGAATATTTGCCAATGATAGCAGCAGATGTGGAGTTGTGTAGAACTTAATCTAAGAGACACACTGTGTGCTGCAGAGAAGAGATGGCTAAATGAAATATCCAAGGTCCCTTGGACCCCAGAAGCTCAGGATCTCAAATATCAAGCAATGGACACTTTAAAATTTTTATTAGATATAGTCTTTGTTTACATTTCAAATGATTTCCCCTTTCTTAGATCCCCCCTCCCTGAAAGTCCCATAAGCCCTCTTCCCTCCCCCTGTTCCCCAATCAACCACTTCCCACTTCTCCATCCTGGTAATCCCTTACACTGCTGCATTGAGCCTTTCCAGGACCAGGGGCCTCTCCTTCCTTCTTCTTGGGCATCATTTGATATGTGAATTCTTTCTTGGGTATTCTGAGCTTCTGGGTTAATATCCAATTATCAGTGAGTGCATACTATGTGTGTTCTTTTGTGATTGGGTCATATCAGCCCTATTTATAATAGTCAGAAGCTGGAAAGAACCCAGATGTCCCTCAGTGGAGGAATAGATACAGAAAATGTGGTATATATACACAATGGAGTACTATTCAGCTATTAAAAATAAGAAATTCATGAAATTCTTTGGCAAGTGGGCAATGGGTATTTATGTTGCAGTGATTTTATTTGGTCCTGACTTGTTAGTGCCTGTTGGAGTAAGAAAATATACAGCTTACTTTGATTTTACTGGAACCCACAGATGAAAGTTTTCAAACATTTTAGTGACTGTAGATAGTTTAGAGAAATGTTGGATATCTTAAAAATTTCTGAGAGCATTTGGAATTTTAGAGAACATTTGGACCTTGAAAGAGACTTCAGATGTTTGAAAGAAACTGAGCTTTTAGAGTGTTGAATTTTTAAAGACTATCAGACTGTTAAAAGTTGAAATGTTTTATATTATAACATTAATATTAATATCTTGGAGACAAACATGACAGGAAAGAGAGTGGTTGAATAGTGGCATGTTTGTGTGTCAAATTGGCAACCGTTCAGTTGTGTGGCCAAGTGTTTCATAAAGTTGACACAAGTTAGAGTCATTTGGGAAGAYAAAACCTTAACTGAGAAAATTCCCTCAACATATTGGCCTTTGGGCACTCCTGGGAACAACTTTTTGCATTAATAACTGATATCGGAGCATCCATACCACTGTGGGAGTCAGTATGTTGGTGGCCCTGGTTACGATAAGAAAGCAGGCTTTTGGAGCCATTAGGAGCAAGCCAGTAAACAGTGCTCCTTCATGGATTCAGCTTCAGTTCCTGCCTTCTTGATCTCGAGTTCCTTCCCTGACTTCTTTAAATCATGGGCTATGATTTGAAACAGTAAGCTGAAATAAATCCTCTCCCTCCCCTGGTTGTATTGATTGGGTGGTGGTGTTTTGTCACTCAATAGAAACCTGGAATAAGACACCTAGTTTCCACAGACATTCCGAGCAAAACACAGAAAACTAAAGATGGGAATCATAGATTCCCATGTTAGAAAGACCACATGGTACTCAACTCTCTAGGCCTAACATACTCCATCTCTATGTTTTTTTTTTTTTTTTGCCAGTTCCGTATGTTTCACATTTAATTTCATAATTTCCTTTCTGTACAACTTAATAAATTTCATTTTGTACCATATTTTCATTATCCACTATCATCTGATGAATATGTAGGATGATTCTATTTCCTTGCTAATGTAAATAGAGCRGTGAGGAACCTGTACAAATAACTCTGCAGTAAGATGACAGATTCTTTGAACATATGCCTGGGAGAGGTACAGCTGGCTCATTTTTAGGTTTTTGTTTGTTTGTTTAGTTATTTTTTTCATTCCACAGGGATAAATCCCATGCACTAAACAAGGTTAGAATCACATGGCTTGAAAAGTCATAGGACATAGATGGTAACTTACTCATGCTATCTTGCTCAACTGCCATAGCATCTAGCTGTCTTGTAAATATTTATACCCATTGAAAAATAAAAGTGTATTATCTTAGTGTGAATAAGATTGTATTTGAAAACTTGCAGAGTATTGAAATGTTGCAAATTTTCTCAGATAACTGGATAAGTGAAAAGATATATCAAGCTAAAATGGCAATTTACATTTTAAAAATGTTATTTATTCAATATTAGTCTTTGAATCAAGTGAAATGTCAAGAAAAATTGCGATATAATGATTTGCACAACATGTGAACATACACACAGGCATGAGAAACAGAGAAAGAAAGAGAGAGAGAGAGAGAGAGAGAGAGAGAGAGAGAGAGAGAGAGAGAGAGAGAAAGAATTCTTTTCTCCTTCCCCTTGCTTCCTCCTTTTCATCAGTCTTTCTCATATGTGATGCTCAGAATTACTGTTTGGTCAAGACCAGGGCTTCTCACGTTCTAGAAAATGCTTTTCTACTGAACTACAGGCCATAGCTTATAAGGCCAGTTTTACCTTAGTAAATGAAAGACAAGCACAAGATTACACCCCAGGTCTGAAAGGACTGAAAAGGGGAAATATTTCTCTCAGACACTGAAAAAAGGTTCCTAGGTATGAGGACATTTATATATGGGGGAGGGATCACAAATATCAATGGTGAAATAACTTATTTTTAGTTGGAGTTATTAGAAAAATTAACCCACAATTGTTGAGTAAAGGAAACCTGGATTACCTCCTTAATCATGCTGAAAATGGACTAAAAATGAGTTATTCCTAAATATAGACATTAAGAGTATGAGACTAACAAAAGAAAATGGAAAATACTTTTAGATGCTATGGATGGCAAAAGCCTTTCTAAATAAGATATAAAATGCAAAGAATGAGCTAAAAGATGGTTCTTTGTAAAAGGTAAGAAAAAAATGACTATACTAAAAGTAGAGTAATGAACAAAATTAACAGGTGCTGTTGGGAGGATGTTATTCCCCTGTATAAGACTGATAGAATTTTAACACTTCAGTTATGCAAGTATCTCTTTAAAATCAATAAGAAGAAAGAGAGGTCACTCAGGAGAAAATGGAATTGTATAAAAGTACATGGTCACAAAATGAACTCTGGATTATTAAAAAACACATAAAGATGCTATTAGAGCACCAGGATATATGGAACTTGACGGCATGGAGTCCCAGCAAATGAGAACTGTCCATTCAACCCAGAAATGAAATAGAAAGTAATTGTGAAACTCTGGAAAGGAATTTAATCAATTTAGTTACCGTGAGAAAATAAGGGAGATGAACCATTCCAGCAATATCTTTGAAGACACTGAAGTGTACTCTTAAGATTACATAAGAAAGAGTACAATTAGTCCACATATTTATGCTGGGTAGACAAAGAGAACTGGTTGGTTATTGTCTCAGTTCTATGCACATAGAGTCTTGTCACCAATCATGCAACTTGCTACTGCTTCCCAGGAAAGAGCAAACTGTATTTGGTGACAAGAAATTACCATTGTTTGGAGCACTTGTTATTTACTTGTACTGATGTTTACCCACAAGACCTGTGATACTCTTTAATGGTGTGCAGTCTTTTTATGGGGTTTTATATCCTTGTGTCTTCAGGCTTGACAGAGAGATGTCACTAACATCACATCTCTAGGTTCAAGTGAAGAGGTGGTGCTTTGCTACAAACTCCAAAGCTTAGAAATAATTTTGTTTTCAAACTTTCATAACGAGAAAAATGAAAATAAAATTCTGGGTCCATAAATCATTGCCTATGTTATTGTCAAACATTAAATTTGGCTTAATCACAATTTGGTCCAGAAAAGGGGACTAGAGAAACTCAGACATTGTTTATTGTATTATAGACCATTCCATCTACTAAAAAGTTACTTGGTAGAATGTAGTTCAGTTGGATAATTAAACAGAATCTCAGATGGAACAACTTCTGGGCCCCTGTGTAGAGAAACTTGTATACCTGGTGAGGAAGAGATCTGAATAAAAACATGTTTTTCTTAGCATTATCTATGATAGCACATGTTAGAGTCAGTTGCTAGATCCAATATTATAAAATAGATGAGGAAAACGTATTGATACCATATTAGTGAGTTACAATGGGGTAATTAAAAGAACTACATTATATAACATACAGTGAAATAAACATGTTAAAGCTTATCCTCAGGTTTAAAGTAAAATAACTAAGACTTCCTATCATACTCTCATTTTTGTAACATTGCTTGTAAAATTTTAGCACTACTCATTATCAAAGATGGTTACATATTTATTATTCCTTATCTAAGACATCATAAGTAATTATCTTCAGTTTGAAGTAAGTGTAATAGTTAAGGAAAATGTAAATAAATGTGTCCTTCAGGAAGTTGTTTGTGTGAACCTAATATAGACAGACTGGTAATAGGAGAAATGGACATTAGAATGTATCCATTTATTTTATCTAATGTTTGTCATTTATCATCTCCCCCAATAGATTGTAACTTCCTTCTATACCAATTCAAACAACAGAAGATTAAGATGTCTAGAGTTTGAAACTAGAAACAATATTATGTTTTTGCCCAATAAACTTTTTTCACAGCTATATATGATCTTGTTAGCTTTCTCTTCCTTTGATAAATACTATGAAATTGCTGTGTGTGTGTGTGTGTGTGTGTGTGAGAGAGAGAGAGAGAGAGAGAGAGAGAGAGAGAGAGAGAGAGAGAGAGAGAGAGAGAGAGAAGAGTTTATTTTAGCATATAGGTTAAAATACATCAAGAGATAGCAAAGGCATGAGTTCAAGACAGGAAAATTCTTGAGGCAGAAACTGAAATAGAGGCCAGGAAGGAAGGAATACTAAATTCTGACTTCTTTACACTGGCTTTCTCAAATACCTTTCTTATAGAGCCTAGAGCCACTGTGCAGGCATGGTGCTACCAACAGTAGACTGGGGCTTCCTAGATCCATCAGTGATGAAAAAATACCTCATAGCCAAGCCCAAGGGCCAATCTGATGGAATTTAATTCTATAATTGGACTTACTTCTCTCTGGTTATGTCTAGGTTTATTGCAAGTTGGACAAAACAAAACAAAATAAAACTAAGCAACAGTTTTTGTTATTTGGCTGTGAGTAATAGATTTATCAATATATATTTATAGATGTAGTTGAGGTTTATGCATGAGATAGTTTTGATGTATGAGTCCTAGTCTCTGATGGCTGATGTGCTAATTGTCATAGCCATCAGATTATGGGAGTCTTAGTTACTTTCTTATCTGTTATAACTAAACATCTTCACAAAGCCATCTGCAGAGACTGGAGATTCACTTCAGTTTATACTTCAAGGATATAGTACATAATAGAGGGAGTCAGGGCAATAGGAAATTAATGTAGTTGCTCTCATTTCACTCCAGTTTCAAAGACAAAGAATGAATGCTTGCTACTGTTCAGCTTCCCTTCTCTACATATACAGTCCAGGATGCCCCAGGGAATGGAACCACCCACCATGGGTAGGTCATCCCATCTTGTTCAATGCAATTATGATACTTTCCCCTCAGGTCTTTGCAGAGTCATGTCTCTGGCATGATTGTAGATTCTGTAAAATTGACAATTAAACTAATCATCACTGGAAGTACAGAATCTAGTGGAGACATTTGGAAATGAATAACAGGTGATAGATCTGTTCCTTCTTCCCCTTAATCTACTCCTGACATTTTTTCCCTTGAAGAGATATTGGCTCTAAAATAAATCAATAAAAGACTTTCAATATTTAAAAGACACATGAAAAAGTAGACTGCTTTGACAGATTTACTCAAATTGTATGCAAATGTAATACATATTTAATGCAAATATACATGCGGCTCTCTTAACTATTTTTTATGTTTCATTGTGCCCCTCATTGAAATGCTAATGGTTCATCTATATCTTCATTTTATTCAGCAATTAATTATTACTATTACTTATATTGTCACAAAAAAGCTAAAATAAAGAAATAAGAGAAAAAATGTCTCTGAGTTTGAGAAAATTATAGTCCAACTAGGATAAATACACTCACACTATTTAATTACCTGGCTTGCCTGCTGGCACCCCTCACAGACATCAGAACATAAAGAGAAATCTCTGAGCCAATCCCAATGTCATTGATACTTATCTTCAATGGGTCATCAAACATCAGTTACCTTTCAAAATCACATTGCTTTCCCAGAACTTCTGTTATAGACCAGCCTGATGGAAAGAGCTAAGCTATCTGTAAGAGGAATTCCCTTCATTCCTGTCCTCAACTCTATGTCCCGCTCTATTCTCCTACTTAAATAACATTTGCAAATCCACAGCTCATCCCTACTTAATTTGTCTGTCTTTCCCATGTTCCCAAATTCTTTTGGATAGATTCTAAGCCTTTTGTAATGTGTACACTGTTTAACTAGATCTTTGGTAACATTTAGTTTGTATCATGCCCTTGGGACATAAGCAAAGGCATTAAATGTACCCTTATGTACCCGTAAGCAGATCTTTTCATCAACGATGACTATTTTTGTCTAATTTCTTCCTTATTTTTTTTAATTGATAAACTCCTATGGACTCTTCAGCAGCCTATTCAAATGTTTTCTCTTCCCCTATATCTTGCTATCATTTTGTAGGTTAAGTCATTGACACTCTTGTGTGTCCAAGAGTGTTATAAATAGTTCATATCAGTTTCAGGTTGTTATAATGACACAGAATAGAAATCACACATAATACTCAGAGACATAGCTTCATATGTATGAGCCTTCTTTAAATATCAAATCATATCTTAGTTACTGAGAAATATGTAGGTAGCTAGTTAAAGCTATCCTATGTTCTAAAACCTTATAGTAACAAAGTTTTGTTAGTTTACATGATACTCTATGACCTTAGCTATTCAGAACTATGAGGACAGGCACAATTATAGTTTTCAGGTAATTCATAACCCTAATCTACCAAGCATAACACAAAACCAATCATTACCACATCTTCAGAGCAAACTACCATAGACAACATCTCAATTCCCAGAGATTTTTGCCATAAGAAAGAACAAGACAGAGTGAGGATTTGAGTGGGTGGATACATATATTGAGTGGGTCTGGAACGGGTTAGACAAGGGGAAATTGAATGAGAATATACTCTACGGAAAAATATTTTTTCAAATAACAAAAATCAGTGTTGATGATAGTTGGAGACTTCATATATTAAGTGAACTGGATGCTGAATCAGACTAGAACACACACATATACACACACACATACACACAAATACATATATGTCTCATTTTTTTCTGCCTTCACCAAGCTTATTATCTTATCTGGCAATGCTGAGATTTATAGCATTTTTTATGTTTGATGGATAAATGGACCAATAGGTACTAATAAAATACAATCAAAGAAGTATCGAATTATCTAGAGAAATGTTCAAGCTATATGTCTAGAGGTTTTTCTTTGCTGTTTCTTTCTTTTATATGTTTTCATTATTTGGTAGCTTTGAAACCCAAGACTGATGAAGTGGGGTTGCTCAGAACTAAGTGGGAATCACCTCCATGGTTGGAAAAAGATAAAGATTGCTTTGAATTAATCAGAGTTGAATTAGAAGAGACAAAAATTGAAAATTGAAAAAAAAAGCAACCTAAAGGAAGCATTTGATGTTGAATCTAAATATAGTGCACTGAAGGAGAACCGGCTTGACTGAGTCACAGACACTGAGAAGAATACAGATAAAGTGTGAGGAATTAACCTGACTGCTCAGAGTTGAAAAACTCTGAGTGATAAGAAATTTTTGAATTCTGTGTAGTAGCATTTGTTTACTCGTAGTAGAAATGTAGACATTTTAGATCTATTATGTCCGTTAAGAGACCACAAGAACAACTAAATATGCATAATAGGGAGAAGTGGAAATTTCACATTGTCAATAAAGTGACTTTTCAAGAAAATATAGAGAGGAGAAATATAGTTTACCCAGGAAGATTAGTTGTCTAGTAGTTCAAATTAAGTAAAAAGAGTGAAATATATCTCCAAACGGCTATCTTGATTTCCCTCTTCATTTAAAAGAAAACTACCTTGAATTGCCTCTTCATGCTGTTCTAAGCACTGATTCAGAAATAATTTATGAAAAAAGATCATTGCTTATYGACTTACTTTAGAATGTCATAGGAGACTATTACATTTTGTTAAAATGGTTGTCCTTTAAATTACCAATATTAAACAAGATGTGAATATAAATACATTTGACAATAGTGATTATGATTTATTTTCTTAGGTACCATTAGTTTATGACAGTTGAATTGAGAATGAATGCTTCTTTAATGGATGTATGCAGACTACTGTGATCCCCAAACCCAATGGATGAACTTAAAGCTCATTTACTGACCTATTAACTATCAGTTCAAATAAAGGAAGTTGAAAACTAACCTAACCATGAAATATGATGTGTCGCTTTAAATGAAATCACGTATAATTATGAAGAATATAGGATAAAATATTAGCAACTAGCAAAATATATAAGACTTAAAATAAAGTTCTATGAAATATATTCATTTAAGTTTCAATTACATACTTGTAATGAATAACTCATTCTGGAAGAAACAMACATAAGGAAAGGGAAGTTCCTTCTGCAACAGAAACCTTGGTAATTGCCAGGATGATATTAATTTAAGTATAAAAAATACAAAAAACCTACATTTGGGGTTATTCTGCTTAATTCATTACAGACTGATCTACTAATTGCTCTAGACAATACCTACTGCTACAGTTTTTTTTATCTTTTTTATTGGATATATTCTACAGTTTCTATCTTGCAAATTTTACCAGTCTTTGTAAAAAATAAATAAATAAATAAAAAAGAATGTAACATCAAATATGCACAAAATATCTGTAGGCCTTCAGGCTCAAAATGAATGTAAGAGTTTCAAAAATATGGAAATGAGAGAATGCTTTCCATTGTATAGGCCACCTTGAGTTCTTCAAAAATGTCAGTAGATAAACAGCCAAATCAGAAATACTCTCATTGTGTTCCAAAAGATGGTACATGTAATRTTACCAAAGACCATTTGTCCTGTTTTAACCACTCACTGCTTGGTAATGCTAGTTTTAACACACGTGTGTAGGAATGCTTACACTGTTTTGACATATAGTACATCAGGATGTATTATGTACTATGTAACCAAGACATTTCTTCTGTGTTTCCAATAATTAATCCTGGTCATTATAGTCCAATTTATCATTTTTGACTGTACTTATTATTACAATTGGGTAGATATCATTCATTTAAAAGGAATAAGAAAAGACAAAGTTCCTAATTGGCTAAGSAAACTGTAATATTATCATCTCTTGAGAAGAAATGGTTTTGAAATTATTTTCGTGGCTGGTTTAGTTATCAATTGAGTACACTGAAGTGTATAGCTACTTCATGTAGTCAGGTATCCATGTTCTTACATGAGATATTAAAATGTCTTCAGGGCAGATTAAATTGTCCCTCTCCCAACTCTTAGTGTGAAAAAATCAGCTCTATTCTTCCTGTTCAGAATCAGAGATGGGGATCTGGTGTTTCAGTTCTTCTATAACTCTTACTAATCAGAGACTAAAGTGAAAGCTCACAACACTGAGAACCTTGAACCCAGCATCTTCTGAGGATTCTGTTGGGTCCTTCTGATCGGTTGGTCATAGCAACTCAGAACGAGCATCCTGTGCTGGAGCATCACTGTGCAAATTGAGAATTAAAATTTGAACTTACAGGCTGACTTTTTATAATKCTAGGGATAAACAGGATTATGATAGTAGTGACATATTCATTTATCTGTCCCACAAGTGAGATTCTTCTCCAATAAACTCCTCTAGGAATATTTTTGTGTAGATCATGGCTTGGCCATGAAAATCAGCACCTTGAGCCCACTAGCAGAATACAGCTTTCATTGGCTACTTCTTTTACACAGTTAAAGTCCAGAGATGCTCTTTATAAAAAGAAAATAATAGTGTATTTTGTTTTGTACTGGATAAAAATTAATTCTAGAGAGACAAATTCATTATAAATTGCAATTACTTTATCATGGTGTTTCAGATATTTAAAAAAACGACTGACTCTAAATTGCATCTACTAAAGACAACTTAATGCAATTAATCATTTGTCTCTAAGAATTATTTAATTAAAACCAGAATTTGTTGAAAATCATCACACCATTTTTTACTTATGCCACAGAAAGTAATTGTGAATTAGTAACTGATTCACAGAGACATGTTTTTTTCCTTTTTCCATAAAGCTGATAACCCTGGTCTAAATTGCTCTTTCAATACAGGATCCCAAKGCACTTTATAAATCATCACATTTAGGTCCCTGCTCACACCTGCTCATAATATAAGCTTGCCCACACATAAGCTGCAAATGGGGTATACTTAAAGAGGTTATTTAATACTGTGATAACTACCATGAAGAATTCTCCATTGGAGTGAAATGCAGCTATTTCAGCAGATGCCCCCGAACAATAGATACTTGTTGAGGTAAAGAAATAAAGAATGCCATCTCCGATTAAAACTACAGGAAAGATTTTATCAGGAACAAATGTAATTACTCATTTGGACTGGGGCCAGGACAGCAAAGCCAATACTATACACACTGAAGGAACTTCATTTAAAGCTTTAAGAATTAGAATCAGAATATTAGAGTCACACTCTAACATCTCAGTTAAATTTCTAGAGGAAAAAAGACAAAAGAAAAATGGTTCCCACACTAAATTAATTCTTATTATTGAGCAATCAATGAGTCTATCAGGAACACATATATACTTCAACAGGTGAAGCCTGGAAACCAYCAAAGAGATTGAACATATCACTGGTTATTTTACAGAAATGAAACAGGGCAACATAGCAAAGAATCTGCACTGACCCACTGAACAGAAGCTGCAGGGGTTAGAGACCTTAAATTTATCATGTATCCACTCCTACTTCTGTACATTCTTCCCAAGCATCATTGTAAAGATGGCCTGCTGTCTAGATCACTATTCCCCTACTTGAATAAAGACCTTAGGAAGCAATTTGCTTGTAGAAGGAGAAACTGAGACCCAGAGAATCAAGGAAAGAGATTGAAATTATAGTTCTATGATGCGCACAATCATTGAAATCTGAAAGTTTTACATGGTATATGATCTAGGTCCTTGCGTATTGCAAATAATTCTAACCTATGTAAAATGTCCACAGTAGTTCAAGTTCTCAGGGCAGAAGCAAAGTGTGGGGTAGGTAGTCATGTGCATGTGTTTATGCAGTTTAAAACATGYCACCTTTCTGTCTTATTATTTCTAAGCTCAAAACCCATTCTCAGCCCCTTCACTAGCAGATGACAGGGAGAACACGAGAGCKCAAAGTGACAAGAGGAATAAATTGGAGCAAAACATTCATAATAACTATGATYAGAGGAATCAAGCACAGTTCGTAGAAAAATGCATGCCTGCCAAATCCAATTCTACTTTTACACCCACCTCCCCTTCTACCTCCCTAACTGTAACACCCCAGGTCCTTAAACACTGACTTGGAATTAAAATGGATTGTTTGCAGCTGCTCACACGCAGGCTTATTCTG